>KZ808693.1:71803-83993 GCA_000696205.2 Oncopeltus fasciatus | reverse complement strand
TATAAAGATAATATTTTTAACTTCTACAAAAGATCTGTTTTTTCAAAATTAACGAAGTGGCTCTACAGGAAATATATTTGCTAAAAATTTATTTACAGTTTTTATTCACATGAATTACTCACACCAGGTTCGTTATTTTTCCTAAATGCAGTACAGGTTTATGCTACGAATGTCTGCTGGTTCATCAATCTATAACCTATGACCTCTTGAATTCATAGAAATAATTAGCCCAAAAAACCTTAAACGTCATGGCGAAAATGTGTTCATTTTACAACACTTTTCAAAAATTGTCATGAAATAAGCATAATAACTAAATTACTTTGGATTTCGAAGAAAGAATTATTATATTTGTCACCATATGTATTGGAAAATAAAAGTGTATATTCTTGCGTCATGGTACCAAAGTGAAGTTGTATTTCCTTTGTGGGCAAAGCAACAAACAACGAGGAAGGAAGTTATATTAAAACTACTAACACAAGGTTTCTCCGGTTTCCTCGAGAGGGAAAAGAAATTAAAAATCTATTTAGCAACTTCTTTGGGATAAAAATGAAAAGGAACTATTCACATAATTTTTTTTTTGTTATGCCAAAGAAGTTAAAATTAACCTGATTCAAAAGAGGGCTTGTCGAGTGAGCCTAACAAGGGAAAGCGTTGAAAATGTTGCCAGCCTTCTTACGCAAACGCGTACGGGTTCGATAACTTCCAGCAGAAAAATCCTGTCGCCTTGCTGCCTCCTCAGACCAAGAGCATTGCTCCTGCAGGAGACCCTCTGACGATCCTTCGGGAATGCTGCTGAGAAAATCCATCTTTTATCTATTTACTGCTTTCATTCGACCACATACTGCAATGGAGAGGGAACCACACTTTTCTAAACACTCATGGCGGGGCTATGAGCTGCAGTGTATGGATAGACTAGCCCGGCGTCTGGAAGGTGCTTCTTAGTAATGGCTAACAGAATCTCCTGTTTATTCGCAGTTAATACCATTTTGTATGCACAAAAGAGTTCGGTCAATGCTGAGTTGCATTCTTGGTGATGAACAATTCCATCACACTGACCTGGAAAGCAGCTGAAAACTATATAAAAAGAAAAGTTTTTATTTCATACGGCAACCATAAGATCATCATTGTTTCTGTTCATAGATGCAATCGAACGGTTTACACAGGTTGGAGCCGAACGGATCAAGGTTTCATTAACTAAATAGTTATTTGAACAAATCTGTCATCTTTCAAAGTAGATTTTCTATTTTCATTAAAGATAGATCGAGATAAGAGTGATTGATTAATTTGAAGTTACTAGTAGAAAAAGTGCAATGGGAGGAAAGTTTTGGGCGCTAAAGCTGGCTCTAGACTGGCCGAGAGAGGATAAAATCATTCTTTCCTTGTTATATTCCTATTATATATTACATACCTATATTATATTTTCGAAAGATTTACAAAAAATTGTATAGTTTATGTAAGTAAGAAAATTAAAATTTATACCTATCTTGTTATCTAAATTTTCTTACCATATCACAATAACACTAATAAAAATAATATTAGCGATATTTTAATATGGCATTTCTATAAACCCCTACTCGCTTCCTAAAATTATCTGTGTTCTCTGGATATTGAAGCTAAAGTCAATGACTCAGTTGTCTAAGAGGTACTAACCACTAGGCTATCCTGGTTTAGTACAAGGCATCTCTTGTATTATAATAAAAAAAAATGTTTCTTCTAATACCCGATTTGACTGATAATGTTATTATAATCTTATTATATTTTTTAACTATTTTTAATGCTTATAATATTATATATATATATATATATATATATATATATTTTTAGCCATTTTTACCATTCTCCTATAATGTCTAAGCCCATGTTATATTTGTTTAGTTANTATATAATATTAACGGTTTTTTTCGAAATGACCTTCCTCTCTAAATACTTCCCAATGCGGCTATTTCGGAAAACAGACACTTTATATATAAATATATATTACTCTTAGCAATCCTATGTTCGTAAGTTATAGCTTTTTTTTTTGCAAATCGTTGGATGAGTTCGTAAATAGCAAAAATGGGTCAAAAGAATCAAAATGTAAAATCTATGTTTAAAATTTAAAAGCTATGTTTTCCTTATTATTAGAGTTACGAAAAAATGTGTGGAATGTAATTTGTTTAAAACTTGATTTTAACAGTTATGTTTTCAATAATTTTTCTGAGAAACACATATGAAGGAAAATATTTAGAAGTTTAACATCATGCTAACATCCTGTTTTGGAAGGTCCCTTTTATTTTTTTAAATAAAAAAACCAACTTTTTATTAAGGTTCTTTATTGTAAACGATTGAATACATTTATTCTTTATGATTGGCTAAAATCGATTGATCTAAAGGAAGACCAATATATATATATATATGTATATATATAATTATCTTGTTTTTAATTATTGATAGAAAAAGGTAATTAATATTTAAAAGGATAGTTTTTTGACCGTAGATATTATTATTAGATGACTTTAGTTGGGGTTCGGTCAGGGTAGATTTTAATAAATTGTTGTCTGCACGTTTTTCAAATTCTCTTACATAGCTTTCTACATTCATACTTTTGATATCACATTACATTATGGTAATTCTGTATTATAATATTGTAAATTATTATTGTATTCTCATGACATTGTGTTTTTATAGCTCTGAAGATGGCTCACAATGTAAGCCGAAACGTTGGCAGATAACTTTTTATAAATTTGTATTTTTTGGACCTACCTCGACCGAACCCCAACTAAAATCATCTAATAATAATGGTAATTAATATTGTTAGGTAGAATTTCAATTTTATTTAAATATATGTCTGACATATGTCATGTGAGACATGATGTAAATGTAACTTGAAATATGACCTGTTACTAATATCGAGTTACCTTCCTTGATATTATACCCAGTCCCGGTGGAACCGCTCCCCATTCACCCCAAAGTAAAGAGAAGTGCTAAGAGCTATAAGATGTATGCTTATGTAAGACTTTAATTGTTGCTTTCCAACCTCACTGGAGGCGGTGGAACTATTATTATAACCTTCCCACGACGTGCAACCTTCGCGTTCACACTCTTCAAATAGCTTTTAAATGCTTGCATCCGCTTGAAGCTATCTTTAAGCAATTCATGTTACACTACCTATCCACTTAACAGCACACGTTCCTGAGCAGGTTAAGAAACTCATGTTTAAGATTAATTATAAAATTGATTTCAATGTTTATTTTAAATTATTTTTAAAGCATATTCCTGACATTCATATGTAAAAGTGTGAATTTGTACTTAAATAAAAACATATAAATCGTACAGGCGAATCAACAGTAAAGACTTAATATGGCCGTATAGTGTATTATATGTGTTTAAATAATAAGTCACGCAGGATCTGCGTAACTAAGCAGATTCCTATGTTTTATTAGATATCCACATACATGGGGAGAGTTATAGGTATACAATAAAGATAAATAAGTCTGGCTCTGCAATACATACAAATATTGCTATAGTTTTTGGTTGCAACTAAATAATTTCCAGCATTTTTAGTATTGTTTATTCCCAACGCAATATATATATATATATATATATATTATCCTCTCTTGGCCAGTCTAGAGCCAGCTTTAGCGCCCAAAACTTTCTTCCCTATATTTATTTATTTATTTATTGATATATTTTAGTAGTTTCTTTTCAAGTGAATCTTTCCGTTGTGGACTGTTTTGAGAAAGAGAGATTTATTGCAATCTTTAAATCAACATTGTTTAAATAACATTAATCAATTAAAAATGAATTAGTCCTCTTTTGTTTCATTATTCCTCAATTATCGTTGTTATTGTAGCAAAAGATAAAAAAGAGCATAAATGGGGTAAAATAAATTTTCTGAAATTCATGGGATACAAAATTTTCATTGCATTAACAAAAGCGTGTCAAAAGACAGACTGAAGAATAACCTAAAAATAAATTGTTGTTCCAGTTATTGTGTCTGATACCAGGTAACGAAGAAGGGGTTAAGATAAAGTTGAAATTGAACAATCGATACTATTTCATATTATTAATTAAATATTACAATTTTATATTATTAATACAACTAAATAATATATAATTTATTAACATTTTTTAAATTTGCCTTATAACATCTCTTTCAATAGATAAGGGTCTTGGAGGGAGGGATATCTACAGTTTGCCATCCCATTCTACCATATACATCCATGGTTTGGGATATGTAGAAACTTATATTTCTTGATAAAAGCTTGCCCAATACAGGACTAGGAACTTGAACCTCCGGAACCAGGATTGAAAGAGCCGAAAGGACCCTCTCGGCTATCCTGGAGCACCAATATATTACTTAAAACAAAAACGCAATTTAAGGAAGTATTTAGGATTAATTGTGAGAATTAAGAGCGTCCCATTCTCCTTTCCTTCAGTCAGGACCCTGTTCTTGCGAACTTTCCTTTTTAATTTCCGATTTTTAATATTTAAAATATATCAACTTACATTCTTCTTCTACTCAATATTAAGTGACCCCATTTATAAGAGAAAACTCCATCACGCAAAAGCTGCGCAAACTAAATAGATTTTCCATGTTTATACAAATACATCATAAGCCGAAGAAAGAGCATTGGGCGTTAAAGGAAATACTAATAAATTTGGAAGTAAATTGTTGACCTTCAAGTATGAAGAGAGGACCATGAGGAATTCGGTCTTGGTAGTTGAAGAATTAAAAACTAATTTGTAACCAAAAAAGTTTTTATTTTAGCCCGATGGAGGCTGAATATGAAAAAGAAACATACAAATATAATGTAGAAACAAGTCTATATATGATATCTATGGTAACAAAGAAAAACTTTTACACAGTTTTATATTTTCATTTATTTTTCTTTGTTAAATATCATATATAGACTTGTTTCTACATTATATTAGTATGTTTCTTTTTCATATTCAGCCATGATGAAGGCCTGATATTCAGGCTGAAAGGTCGACTGAAATTAAAATTGTTTTAGTTAAAAATTAGTTATTAATTCTTCAACTTCCAAGACCGAATTCCTGACAATCCTCTCTTCAGAAAAGACTAATAAATTTAGCTTTAGATTGGCCGGGAAGAAGGAGAGAAATACTCAGCTATCGAAGTTATATTCGTAAATATTTTTCATAATAATTGTTTTTCGAAATAATTTGATTGAGAGTTAACAATAGAAAATCACATTTTGAATCTATTATGTTCTACAAGTTTTTCGTTCGCAAATAAATAAAAAAAAAATATATATACATATAATATATCATGAGTAGCTTGATTTCTTCGCGGGAAAATTATTTTTAAGCTATGCAAAAAATGTCTCTTTCCTTTTTCTTATTATATAGTTAAGCAGTTTGAAATTAAAATTTTTTTTTTTTCGTTTTAATGGAAATGTTATTATGCACTCTCTCTCTAATAAATAAAAATCAAACCCTTAAATAAAAGTGTAAGAAAACTCTATTATCATATTTAAGGGCTGAGAGAAGGAAATGTCTGTCCAAAACTACATGAGGAATTTGATGCTGGACTGTGGACGAAAAGGGGGGAGGGTCAACAACTGCGAGTTGCCGGCTGTCACCTTGGGGCGATCGTGCGAAAATCACAGCTACCGATCTGTGCCGAGGTTGTCGGACAGCCTTCACTCCTCAAGTGCCGAAACGAATTCCTGCCTTTCTGACCTTCCTCAACACTGCCCGAAGAGAACTTGTCGTTTGTAACAGTTCCCCGAGACCTTCGCGCTGCACCCAAGTCACAGGTACCATTCACAGCTTCTCTGTCACTGTCGTCAATGTCCTAACCTCTCTCTAACAATACTAATTAATTATTTCTTTAATTAGAACCTTACAAAAGATTGCTCATTCTCCAAGCCAGCGCTTTTGCAAATGTGCCCGAAGGCAGCAGATAAACAATTAACTCCTCAAGTTCAAATGGAGATTTTCGGTCGTTGAGATTATTAGTAGATTTTTTTGTCATTGAAAAACATCTACCAATTAACACCTCAAGGTTTTTTTAAAAAAATATTTGTACTCAAACATACTCACACACACAAACAATTTCAGAACATGCAATAACATCCCTATACCTCTCTCTGATTTAGTCCGTTACCTTGGGTTCCACCTTGACTCACGACTCAACTGGAACGAACATACTAAAATCAAATGACAAGAACTCAACAGGCGCCTTATAAATAGGCGCTCACATTAGAAAATATACTGACCATCTACAAGACCATAATACGACCAATCTGGACCTAAGGTTCAGAACTGTGGGGTGCCGCTAAGCCTTCCAATATCCAACGAATACAATCCTTTCAGTCCAAAATTCTCAGAATAATTGCTAACGCTGCATATCATGTGTCCAACTCTACCCTTCATCACGACTTTAATATTCCTTTTGTCAAAGACCTTATCTCCACCCGCTTCAAGTTCTTCCATAGTAAACTCCAATTTCATCCCAATCCATATGCTCAATCCCTGTCGTCGGACTCCAATCCTCACAATCCTCCCCGGCGACTAAAACGGAGATGACCTCACGACCTCCATGGCCTTAATGCCTAAACTTATTGGGAGTGGGGTCGATGGGCCCCTTCTCCCTGCACAGTGATGACCATTTATTTGTTTNAGAAACATTAGGAGCTCGTTCCCAATTTGAAACCTACAGTATTTCCAAAAGTCGCCCCCCCAAAACAAAGAGTATAAAAGATTCCTTAGTCCCTTTATAGTCAAATAAAAATTGTTTTAAATGTTATAAATATTATTTTTTGTGGTGTTTTAACCCACGTAAATTTTAACAATTTTAGTGCAAGGGATCAGAATAAAAAATCTAACTGTCCCAGTCAGAAGAGTTAGATTTTTAATTGTGTTCCCTTGCACTAAAATTGTTAATTATCCTGTCTTCATACATTCATTTATTTTAATAATTTTTCTTGAGATATATACATATAGCTTATTTATATCGTACAATTGTTATAACCTAATTTATACTAACATGGCGTATATATAGTATATTTATTATCATATTATATACAGAGATGTAAGTATAGAGATTATAGCTTTTTTCTCTTAATTGGCTTTCTTTGGTTTAGTGAACATGAATCGGGAAATTATTTTTTCATCTCAAATTAACTAACTTTCGAAAGTGGAAAGTGGTTGCCTTTAATCATTCGACAAGAGGATATTCACAAATTACGTATAGTCAACTTGTAGGAACGTGTGCGGATCACAAAATTAAATTAAATTAAAATTAATACAAGAAAGAAAATAGAAGAAAAATCTCATTAATAATGATAAGGAACTTAGGCCTAATGATAATGTGTGTTTGTGTTCTAATGGATGAAATTGTTTCAAATCTATACTTATATAAAGGAGCAGAAAAATTTGAAACGAAAATGAGAATAACCTACCCTCAATAGATGGCGCCACTGTAATGTAGTTAAGACCATGTCATTACTGTCTTTTCTTACAGTTTGAGTCTTCTTCTCCCCACCCCTCCAGCCACTAGTGAAGACATATTTTGGAGGAGAGAATTTACATTCTTGAAGATGAGAAAGATGTAAATATGAGGGGAACTGTAACGTGTTTTCACAATGGCAGTGGCAATGCAGTGCTTGGCTAATTGTTTTCACAAAAAAAAGTCTTAAAATTATTAATTGTAAAATATCTTTGCAATAAATTGTAATTATTTTTAAATTTTGTGTTACCAGTTTTATGAAATTACAAAATGTAAATAAACATATTTGAAATTTTAATTTTCATGTATAAAATCCTTTAATTATTATTGTTATTATTATCTGATTTGATTTGTATTTTCCAAGTTAATTGATAAATATGTGAAGAAACGAAGATTGCAGATGAAATTGATTTATCTGTAAAGATCCTTTTGGAAATCCAAGAAGTGGCGCAATGGGTTCGAAGCGCCCCGCCATGGACTGGCTTCTATAGATAAATAGAAGAGAGTCGCTGCTCAGGATGGCTCCTTCCTTCGTGGTTTAAGGGAAGGTCAATATTTATTTAATGGGTTCAGAAAAATGTTCAGCTTCACTGTAAGTAATTAAACTCTCTCGGCCTACAACTCGAAATTACTCTAAGAATTCGACAGCGAGAATTCCCCAATATCTTGGGCCCGGGAGCGGTCAGCCTGGGTCAGCAAGTGACCGTAAGAGTCAAAGGTTAGCCAGCGGCCTTACAACGTAACACGAACGTTACCATGTAAATACTGTGGAAGTCAACCCATGGAGTTTTCCGATCCCATGAAGTTATTCATTTATCACAGTTTCAGTACAAAAAGCTAAGTTTGTGCCTCGAGCCAGTAGAATCCATGATAATAATGGGTTGACAAATCTACAGAAATACTGATTTTTTGTTTATTAAAACTTATTTTCGAAACTTAGAAAAGTAGTCATTCTTTTGTCCACGGTGATAAAAAAATATATAAATATGAAAATAATTTATTAATAAATGCACAATTTGAAACATTTATAAACAAAATAGTCATTTATTTTGCACTCTAGCCAAAACCCTGACTAATACCAAATATATTGGTTTTTTATTTAGTTATTAAGTGTAAAAAAAAGTTGTGAAATTATTCTCGAATAACTTTTTTACGATAAACAGAATGGAATGTTAGATTTTTGAGATAATTTTAATTATCTACCTCTGTGTAAGGGTTCGAGGAGAGTTTACAACCTCTTTGGAATGCTGGAGATGGTCAATAAGCACAGAGCGGAACTACGGCCTGCTGGAAGCTCACTGGTCACTTGCTGGAACGGCAATAATGGCGTTTGTCTTCCTCAAGGGAATAGGGTGTAAACATCAAGGTGGAACATTGTTCCTACTTTTTGTGAGTGCTTTGCACCTACTTTGAAATTCTTTGAGGGGCATCCGATAAAAATACTACAAGAACTAGGACAATATAAAATATACAGCTAAATAGGTTTATTAAAATGTCAGAAACACTATAGTCCACGATTTTAAACTTATAGATCCTTATATTAATTACATGAGAATTAACAGAACAAGCTCATATCAAATTAAGCATATCGTCGGAACGGATAGAATCTAAATACCAAATTTAGTTAAATTAGGATTAGTATACAAGAAATTTAATTTTATAATTTTTATTAATAATTCGTACCCCCCACTCCAGTAACCTAAATGTATCTATCCGCTTATATGTATCCAATTGATTTTTCCAGATCCGACGAGATCTGCCAACTCTGATAACTTCTATAAAAGCGGGAGTACCTCAGGGCAGTGTGCTCGAACCCATTTTTTATACTACTAACATCCCACCTGATGAAGATGTGTGTCCGAATATTATGATTTCTTATATCTTATATCCGATGATATGGCTGTTATCGCGTCCAATACACAGTAGCATTACGAACTCTTCTGGGATTTTTATCATTATCACAGGCTGGTGTAGAAAGTGGCAAATACTTTTACACTTCGAAACATGTTTCTTTCATATATCTTTCAATGGAATACACATTCCTCGAAATTTCTCAAAAACTTCGCACGATATCTGAGTTTCTATATTGACTCAAGACTGACCTTGAAGGAAAACTTCAATGTAAACAGAAATTACACGACCTAAACAGATGGCAAGATCAAAATCGAACTTTGTTGCAGGCGATCCCCACTCATATCGGACCAAATTTTGTTATTCGTATACTAAGTCTTCATTTTTTTGTTGACCTTGTTTTTCTTCTTTAGTATCTTTCCCAGCTACTCTCCCGTATTCAGAAGCTTTAAAAGGAAGTAATAGTAAGAGCTTTAACCAGTGCCATGGGTGTTTAGAATATAATGGCTACCAATAGATAAAGTGTAGAGCGATGAAAGCGATAATGCAAGTTATTGCACAGGAGATTAAACAATAATATTAAGTGTATGGAGTTAGGTTATTTCTTGTGTGCTAAAATTTCTCTATGAAATCTTGTGAATATATTCCGAAGGATTGTATATATTACCTGGTACACGTCTGTTTCTTTATTACTTTGTTTATTTGTTCTTACCTGAAAAAAAAAGAAAATTAAATTATTTTATAATAGAATCTAAACAGTTATATGAATGACAAAATATGACCAGTCCATGCATGAAAATCCATTGTTTTTATAATTACAACATAAAAAAAATTAACAAACAAATGATTTTTTTCAACTCTATTTATTAATTTTTAAAAAATAACATATTTCCTTGCACTTGACATTTAGGTAAACTTCCACTTCTATTAGTCAAAAGCGATCAATACCAAAATCATTTTCTTCTTGCTTTTAAATCACATATCACATATTTGTGGCTATAATTTTTGTGTCTAATAGATTCAGAGAAAGTATTAAATAAATTTCAAAAAGCCTGTCAGTTAGTAGAAAAATTTGGTAGTAGAGACTCAAACGAACAATGAAAACTAGAAAGGTTACCAAATTTAGTAGATAAAATGTTGGACGCTTTACCTTTGTAATAAATAAAAAAACACAATAGTTTCTTTTCTTAAAGATTTAATAGTTCAATTAAATAAGCGTTCTAAATTACATTATTTACAATAAGATAATGAAAATGATTATTTATTGTCTATACATTGCATCCTAACAGTTATATCAACGGATAAATTCACATTTTTAAAATTATTGAACACAATTAAAGTTTTATTTATGAAAATGACATAAGCCACAATACTCATAGCTCGACTCCCAATAATAATTATCTACTACAATAGATACTGCAGTGAAAGGCAATATCATGTTTACGGATAAGGAATCTTGTTGTGTCTAGAATATTTAGGACTCTGGATAGAATTATCTCAAGCTATATAAATCCTTCAGATATTTTCTGTTCTAAATATATTTCTTCCTTCAAATTATACTTATGTCAAAATGCATAAAAACACTTATTATTAATATTAGTATTTAATAATTTACTTTTTTCTACTAATTTTGAGTCTAATATTGATACCTCTTCTGGAACCTAATAAGTAATTTTGAGAAAAAAAACAAAATACAATATTTACAAATTAAAATTGCAACCTTCCGCCAACAAGGTTACATCGGAAATTGCTGGGGCAAAATGAAGTATTAAATATAATATTAGTGTTTTTTTTCTTATTTGACAATTTGCCCGCACCAGAATAAAATTTTAAATGGACAGTTTACAGTTGCTAAAATTGTGTAAAATTTGTAATCACAATTGCACTATAGGTAATTTTGTTTTCATAAACAATAAATTACGAATATTACTTAACTTTATAAGATTTAAAAAACTATATAGATTAGAAAACCAACTATTTCAGATAAAAATGATGTAGATACTATGAAAGTTGAGAAAAAATATGTAATGCTTAATCCTAAAGGCTTATTCTAATAGATCTTCACTGATCTAGATATATTGCCGCGGCTGTTATGTTTATAATAAACAAGAATAATTGGGAGAAAGAGTATAGTGAACTCACAAAAAGATTAAAATAAAATTAGTAAAATTTTCAGGGAGACTTCCCGCTTGAATGAAGCGCCATTTTAGCAGACTTCCCTTTTGTGATATGATGCAACTTTGGAAAAAAATGACCCGCCCGTTATATACATAACATCATATAATATCAAAGTTCAGTGAACGCACAGAAAGAAAAAATCATAATGAGTAAAATTTTCGGGGATTTCTCGCTCTTCGTCAGTGAGGAGTAAAGAGAGACTAATATATATATATGCTGTGGCTCTATCAACTTATGGATCCAATTTAGTACTTTATTTATGGGTGAACGTTTATCTGGCAACATTCTTTATGGACATTTAGATTCCAATATTCGTGACCTCTAAACAGCAAAATACTAAGATATTTAAAAGGAGAGTTTGTTGACCGTGGATATTATTCTAAGATGATTTTAGTTGGGGTTCGGTCGAGGTAGATCCAAAAAAACACAAATTAAAAAATATATATTTTTTTAATAAAGGATTATCTGCCAACGTTTCGGCTTACATCGTAAGCCATCTTCAGGGCTATCATGAAGATGAGAGTCATGGAAATGTGAACTTAGGGACAGGACGTCCTCTCTCATCTTCATGATAGCCCTGAAGATGGCTTACAATGTAAGCCGAAACGTTGGCAGATAATCCTTTATTAAAAAATACATTTTTTAAATTTGTGTTTTTTGGATCTACCTTGACCGAACCCCAACTAAAATCATCTTAGAATAATA
>KZ808693.1:60718-70935 GCA_000696205.2 Oncopeltus fasciatus | reverse complement strand
TTCTTAGTTGAAAATTTACCTGTACGCATTTGGACTCATTTATCTTAATTCTCCATTTGCTACACCAGTGCTGAATGGCATCTAGGTGGTTTTGAGCTTTATTGGAAGCGGTTTTAGGATCAGGATGGGAAGTGAGGATCGCTTTGTCATCTGCAAATAGGGACAGAATTATTTTCGCTCAAGGGAAGAGGAAATGTAGTCTACAACGCGAAACACCTGCTGGACAGTAAAATGCTGGGAACGGAAGCCAAACTGATGATTGGGAAGGATATTTGAGGAATTTATGATAGGCTAAAATATTTTAGAACACAAAATTTGGAAAAATATTACATCACTTTGTCCTATTTTTTTTTTCCCTTAACTCAAATAACATAGATATTACGATTATAGATTTAGCTTTTCCTCTAAACCCTCTTAATTCTCATCTGATTTCTTCCAATAAATAACTCTTTCTAAATCCCTTACAATGAATAGTTTGATTTCGTTTCGATATTTTAGAAATTATAGGTCCCACAAAACACTCCAAATTACATTTTTAAATATCTTTCTTAATATGGGTTTTTTAAAAAAGTATTATAGAATAAAAATGTTACAAAATCACTTTTTACACCTATATTGCTTTATAGATTTTTTGGTTTTTCGAAACGATAATAGCTACGAAGATATATAACCCCCTCCCCAGCTGTTTATTTTAAATAAATTAAAGCGAAATATTGCACAAGATTGTACTTGAACTTTACATCCCCCGAATTGAGAAAAAAAAAAGAAGAACGAATCCCCTCGTTATGTCTGGTAAACCTTTAAATTATTTTTGAGCCTAGTGAACCACTGCAAATTTCTGCAATGTGAACCATTTCTAAGTTACAAACATTTAAAAGTGGGATATATTTCTCAGATAACAGACAATAATAACTTGGATTCCAAGTAAGAACCTTAAATTAAAAAAAAAAAAAAGCAAATTTTAGAGATTAATAACTAATATTCCACAAAAACCTACAAAGAAAAGGGTTGCTAAAAAGTCTCCCCAATAACAAACAAATTATCCCATAACGAACATCGATTAATAGTATTAATTACTAATCCATTCTGATGATGGAGATAAGCATCAAGATCTCTGAAACCGAACCTGGGACTCGCCATGCATACCTGCTGGTATTTGAGGTATCCTCCGTTAGTTTTACGGACCATTAACCCAGACCGAGGATAACGAACTCCTCCACTTCGACCACCAGATGGCGCATTGTTCGCCACAGATCGATCTTGATGAATGTGTGGCGTGCCCATTGTGGAAGAGCTGACTGCAAGGACTGCCAAAATGTAAGAACATAACTCAGAGAGAATGTGATCTCTCATTCGGTATCCCAGAAAAGAAACGAAGACTGAAAAGTCAGAAATACTCACTTTACAATAAACAACAGAATATATATATATATATATATANATGACATTGTATTTCTACAGCCCTGAAGATGGCTTACAATGTAAGCCGAAACGTTGGCAGATAATCCTTTATTAAAAAAAAATACATTTTTTAATTTGTGTTTTTTTGGATCTACCTCGACCGAACCCCAACTAAAATCATCTTAGACTAAGATATTTAGATTAATCTAGCATGTCAAATAGCCGTTACACCTACCACCAAGCGTGTGATTAACAAAAATCAAGCAATTGACGCGGTTCACAGCGAATTTAGAGCTGGCTAATCGAGGAGTAGCCGTGACACTAGTACTGCCCAAGATAACCGTGACTGTCACCGTTCCAGTAGCAGCTACCTGTATCCATCGGAGTCACCGTTCTCCAACTATCAGATAACATATGTAACTTTCAAGAGAGAAAGTTACTCACAAACAAAGACAACTAGAACAATAGAGGAGTCTTTTTATTAAGTGTTTGCCTCAACCACATAGGGTCATGGCTGGAGGATATATCTACAGGTTGCCATCCCATTCTAAACATCCATGGCACAGGACAAGCTTTATATTTTTTATTTTTATTTTATTTATATTTATTAATAAAAGCTCGCAATCGTAAAATTTACATTCAAACAATTAAAAAACATTTTTGAAATTGTAGAAACTAGCCAGGTCTCCTAATAATATTAGTTATAAAGTATTGATATTCTTCAAAAAATAAATGTGTAGTTATGATTTGAAAATAATCCCAGCAATATATATATAGTTAACATATAACTCTCTCTGCTATAATTTTATTGAAATTCCTTTTGTAACAATCTGTTAATATGACAATATTAAATGTGACATTTATTTTCAACATCATCCTGGGAAAATAGCCTTGGGAAAATTCTATTTAAGCATCAAGTGTAATCTCTCCACCCTCCCCCCGCGGCCATACTCGCGATACATACAATTTTTAATGGTTTTTACCATAAATATTAATGAGGGAAATTTGAAGAAATGATGATGCTAATATCCAACCCTTGGTTCATGACGTAGATAATGAGGGTTAAACCTCGCAGGTTCTACTCTTCACGTGTAGAATATTGCTGTAAAAAATCCGGGGAGATATGAATATTAACGTTCAGAAAACCATTGCTAAGCTAAAATTTTCTTTTTAAGCCCCTCTTTGGCTGATTTCAGCCAGTAATTCTGATAAAAGTGACAACGAACAATTTAAAAAAAAAAATTTTTTTGTTATTAAATTAATTAAAATTGAATTGAATTATTTATTTTAAAATTGTAGAACCAAGAGCTGGTACAAATTTATATTATATTTTTTACGAATATTCTCTTTTGCTATGAATGAATGATCTTTGAAGATTTGAAAACTAAAATGATATTTCTGAATTCCTGTCATTGCACCATTGTTAAAAGCTTCATTTACTTGAAAGAAAATTCATGATATATCCTAATGTATCCGGCACCGAAAGAACGCCCAGATTTTTGACTACTCTTTTGTTTAGTGACTGTCATTCCAGTCCTAAAATTTTTCTTAATGAGACTCAGGAGGTTAACTGTACATAAAAAAATAAAAAATGAGGTATATCCACTTTAATGAATTGTTGAACCAAGGGTCGGTTATAGACTCGCGATACCCTAAGATTTTCCGAAAAAAAAACCAACAAAAATCAGATTTCTTCTCACACATTGCCACTAACTAAAAGGTTGCAGTGATGTTACAAATGATGATCTGAAACATAATTTTGGATCATCTGAAAGTTGTTGAAATTTCATTCCTCTCAGCGTTCTGGGAAGATACACTGGAAGCTGATCAGCTCTAAATAGATTTTGTTGATGTTTGTAGAGGCATCGATTCTTTGTATACAAGTCAGCAATTTGTGAAATCGCTGGTGATGAAGACACCACTCAAATCCTATAATTGTTTCTCTCTGTACAGACATTCGGCTAAGCAGGGGCAGTATTGACAAGTTTTATGAGAAATAGACAAAAATTAGTGTCAATGAAAGGTAGGTTAATGTCGCTGAGGCTTGCTCTAGACCGACGAGAGAGCTCTCGACCTCATATAGCGTTCATTCTTCAATTACGCTTCAATTGTTAGAATGTCATTAGAAACTTTTTTTAAAAAAATATTAGATACATTTTCGTATGCATATTATTAAAAAATGTGTTAATAACAATAATAATGGCTAACTCTGTCACACTAGTTTACTATTTGACGACAATAAGCTATAGAAAAATTGTATATCATTATTCTAAATAAGTTACTTTTTATGAAACGGTAATTAATGGACTATTATTGGTGTATTCATGTCAACAATCATATTGTCCAGAGCGAGATTCGAACCAACAACTGGCGATTGTGGTATGAATCCAATGACCAATTCCGGAGCACAAATAAATAAGGATTTTTCCTTAATTCTTAAAATAAAAATTTTTCTTCTAAAAAATACGTACTTTAGACTACTTACAAAATTAAATATGCATCAGCTATATTGAAAGGACCTATTCCTGTAAAGGATTGGTGAATAACCGAAGAATTATTTCAGTTGTTCCATATTGCTAATAATAAATTGATTTTTTTTTTCTTTTTTTAAAAAGATCCATTATTAAAGGCTGGAATTTGGCTACAATATTGAGATTAGAAATCACTATTGAGTTATCGAGACTCATAATAGCAAACTAAACTAAAATATAAACAAGACAGCAGAATAGAATAATAAAACGCGCCATCTTAAGATAATACTTGTTTATTATACTTTCATTGTTAGCACTTCCTGTGGCTGGAACCCCTGGGAAGACGCAGAGGTACGCCTACACTAGGCATCCGAAATGCCGACGGTCATTCTTCACCGCCCACTAATCTCAGAGCATTTTACCTCTTTGGAACGGAGCAGTTCCCGAACGAGCGTGACTAGATTCCTAGAGCTGACATCAAGATAAGGCCAATTCCATTCGTGTTAGTGGCGTCCAATATGGGAGTCACTTCTCATCCCAGGATTTGAAAACAAGTTTAGTTAATGATTTCATCGACTACGCAGAAAGTATGGGAAAAATCAAATATTATTAATTCATATCATAATCAAAACCAATACTTTCTGAAATACTCAAGTCTAATTCAACATAAGTTGAAATGTTATTTAAAACTATATACATTTGATAAAATAATTAAATTAGCGATTTTAAACCTTAAATTATTTATACCGGCAAAAATAAATTTTATGGATTCTCTCCATTTTATAATTCATTATTTCTCTAAGAATTATAGATTTCATGGGAGTTTCTCATTTCAATTATCTTTTATAATAGATAAGATTAAAAAACTTTAAATTAAAATTTGAATACATATTGAGAAAACCACTAATATAAAATATTCATGAAAGGAAATGGAATATCAGAAAAAGAAAAAAAATTATTGCTCAGAAATGTTACGCGAGTATACATTTTTTAATATACAATGTGAAATTGGTATGAATTTTTATTTGTTGTGTCTATAATGTATTTGACAAAATATGATGTGTACAAATAAATTCACCTAAAATATTTTTTCCATTTTCTTAGACCTCACAAAATAATTTGTATTCCATTCCCCCTTAATTAATCTGTATTGACTATTATTAAATTATTATAAAATATGTATGTATGAAATATCAATTGTGATACAACATTAAATTTATGGTACTGTGAATTGTTATTTTCTGATGATGCTTATAGCGTATTCTTGATTTGTATACTACAATTCGGCTTCGTTACTTAGAATAGCGTTCAAAAGAAAGACAAATAAACAGATATACTTACAGAAATATTTTTTTTTAAACTTTATTATTAATAATGCGCTGGTTNTCTTGTAATTTATTCAATAGCATATTTCTAAATTTCTAAAACGGTATTTAAGCATGTATTTACCGTTTCTTCTTCCGGGTTGGACCGTGTCAAGTTGTTGATATTTGCCGAGCTTTCGCACATCATGTGATGGCTTCTTCAGGGCTGAATAGAGAATTTTTAATAGAGAATATTTAAGCATTGTGCAGTCTTGATAAAGAATAAATACAACCCGAGACGAAGGCAAAAATTAGTGATTCACACCTTTCGTGAGCCAAACGTAAAAATTCCTACAATTTTTTAGGATTCCTTAGTTCGTCAGCACATACACAAACACACATATGAAGATTGAACCCAGCATTTTACATGAGCCAATTAGTGTACACTTCTAAAGTATGCTTTTGAAAATCGCATCATCAAAATAATATCAATAGTTAATCTTTAAATGTTGTCCTTAAAACGAAAATTAAAGGATATTTGATGTTTTCTTAGAGAATGTATTGTAAGCGTGAGATATGTTCTTTTTCATTGACCGGCGTATTGCAGAGGCGTTCTAGCTTTGAACTTTAAGCCTTTCACTGAAGCAGCCTGCCCACAAACCTTGGACTCGTACGGCAGCGAGAAGTGACGTCATCTCGCCTCTAGGCCTTCAGTTCCTCGCTGGATGTGTAAGCGCTGGCCATCAACCAGTGACTAACCCTAATCAATAATATTGGTCTGGGTAGGGTCGGACGTACTTCCTTCTAACGCGCAGGGGCTGCGTAAACTGAACAGATTTCCCACTTTTCATTAAGGAGGAAATAAATATGTGTTAATGAAGAATCCTATTTTAGAAGGCGGTTAAGGCAAAGGCGGGAAAAAATTAAGAACGTCATATTTTCCCGCCTTTTCCGAAATAAAGGCTTGCTGTAGGCCGAACAGGAGAGGAAGGATGAGGAAGCACTCAATATTCCAGCTCTATTCGCAATTATCTTTTTTGCAAAAGTTTCGTAGAACATAATTAATTAATAAAATTACATTTTACACGTATTAAGACTAATAATTTTTGTTATAATATTGAATAGCAAAAATATTTCTTTTTCTTTTTTCTTTTTTTCAACTTGGTCTTATTCTTGGTCTTTTTTCTTGGAGACCTTTCATTTCAGCCATTGACAAACTTAATGAATCATGTGATGCGTAATCTGAGCAGATTGCCCTTTTTTTTTTTTGAGAAAAAATGTCAAATTAAAAAAAAAAATAAAAATAAAAACCTGCCATGAGATCAAACACAATAGCTACCTTTGGAATTCGCAAAAATCGAGTGAAATGGGGTGGAAAATGAAAATAATAGATTTTAGCACTCGCCTAACAAATCTATTTGTCTAATATAAAAGAAGTAATTTATATTTCTATGCTAACCTATTTAATAAAATATAAATCATAGAAATAAGTGTATATAAATGTATNAATCACTATTTACAATACACAGGTTGTTTTGTTTTTTTGTTGTTTTTTTCTCTTCATATTATTTTTTATTTTATTTTTTTTTTATAAAGTGTTGGCAATGAGAAGGTCACGGGGCCATTTCCTATTCAGGCGACGTAGTGGATTATCAGGATGGGTAATACTGGATTGAGTTTGGGCTAAAGGATTGGGATGCATGGAAAGGCAAAAGTGGAATTTATTAAAAGGGGTTGTGATAACTTCTTTTACAAAAGGGATTTCAAGGACATTGTGGAGTAAGGAGTTTGCGACGTAATAGGGTGAATCAACTATGATTCTTAGGATTTTGGATTGGAAAGACTGTATTCTTTGGATGTTGGATGGTTTAGCGGTTCCCCACAGTTTGACTCCATACGTCCAGATAGGTCTCAGTAACGTTTTATAAATGGTAAGTTTGTTGGTCACAGTTAAGGTTGACTTGCGACTTAGTAGCTTGTAAGTTGTCCAAGTCTCCTATTTAGTTCTACAGATATATATATATATATCATGTTAAGAGTTTTTTATTTAGAAATATCGGTGAATAATTGAAGAAAGTTGTAAGCATTGTTTTACATTACCAATGTTAATAGCATAACTTGCAAAATTTTACAAGAAATTTACAAGAAATTCTTTAGCAATGTCCAGTAGTTTTTCATATCCTTATGATACATCATGGGATTTCCACTCTTCAAATTCTAATGACATTTTGAAAACATTAGCCAGCGTAAAAAATAAATAAATAAAGAAATAAAAATAAAAAATAACAAAGCCACTATAAATATTTGAGCCAACTGAGAAGCATTATTTATTATTCAAGCCTCAAGCGACAGGCTAAATTCAACTTGCTCCTTCGTGAATACAAAGCTTGCATACCATTAAGCTTAGAAAGTTGAAAATCCTTCGAATATTCTTTAGTAAACTTTGCATTCTCCTCTTCAATCAAAATAATAAACTTATGTTTGTTTGTTTATAAATGCATCGGGATTCCGTGTTTTCATCATTAATGAACTAACTAAGTCCTTATGAATTTATTTTCATCACTAACGAACTATTTATATGTTTTAAATATAATTCACATAAGCGAGTATGTAGAAATAGTCAAATCTGGAGTTTGATGCCCTGAATACAAAGAAGATTCTGAATATTTTTCTAAAAATCCTGAAACTAGTACATTATCGGGGAAATAACAATAAACATCTCCCATTCTGGAACAAAGCAAACTAAACAGACTTCCCATGACTAAAGATGTAATTAAAAATAAATACTATAGACAAATAATACTCCATCCCTGCATTTAAAAAAAGGTTAGCCCGCTAAGTCTCTATTTGTTCTACCGGGAGAAGAAGAAATTACAACAGGAAAGAAGAATAAAACACCTATAATATGTGTTCATCCAAAAGATTTAATCAATCAGAAGAGTTATAATATAATTTTTTCCCTAATTATATTATGTTGGGCACAATAAAATAAACTTCTTTTAGAATTTTTATTTATTGTCCGTAACTCTATATTTATGATTTATGGTATAGAATTTATCTACTTATTGTTTTTAAAAAAATAATAAAATTATTTTTGTAATTAATTTCACCATAGAAATTCCAAAGTTATTAAAGACATAAAAAAAGAAGAAAAAGACTTTCACTCACTTTCTCTAGCAGTAAATGGCCATTCACTTAATTTCCCTCTTAACAGTAAAAGTGTTTAGCTCTTAAAATTAAGTGTACAAGCTTTCTTTTAGCAGATTACCTCTAGGGAAATCAAGTTATTCACGTTGGCTCTATTAAACGCCTTTGAAAATATACTTTCAGCACTCCACTGATACTACGTTGGAAAGGTTAAGTGTATCGCACATGAGGCTGAAAACTAAGCAGATTTCTCAAGTAAAGATGTAATATATGACTTATTCAAACTGAGAGGGGCAAGAAGCGAATACAGTAAGATTAAGGCTGGCTTTAGACTGTTTCAGAGATAAGAGTGGGGAAAGTACTCAGCCATCTCGTATTTATATTGGTAAATATCTGTCTTAATCAAAATAAAAAAAATTTATGTAAAAATGCTTCAGAGCAAAACGTTAGAAAATGGAATTTTATAGCTATATGTTAGGTCCAATTTTCCTGACATTATTTATAACTAAGATATTACGTTTATAAATTTTGGTCTTTCACTCATCCGAAATCCTCTAGATATTCTTTTTTTTTTTTCAATATAAAGCCAAAATAGCGAATTAAAATTTTATATTTAAAATTATTTAGGTCCACCATAACCTCACAGTTACAATTTTATATATTTTATTTAATATTCATTTTCGTGAAAACATTATAGAATATGAATTACAATATAAACAAATTACACTCAATACGTTTTTTATAAAGTATAACAATTACTACGATATTACGATTTTAAATTGTTATTTTTATTTTGGCAGGTTGCAGCCTATAATGAACTCATCCAATGTTTTGCAAAAAAAAATACACACTAATTTACTCGGAGTTTTGTTTTATTATTTCAAATATCCTATTTATCCTGTATACTGTTGGCATCCCTACCCGTCCAAGTACCCCCTTAGCTCTATTTGAGGACGACAAAGCTATCCTATCCTCCCATCCCGATCCTAAAACTACTTCTAAAAACCTACAAGATCACCTCGAAAAAATCAAACAATGGTGTGGCAAATGGAGAATAAAGTTAATTTCCAACTGCGGAAGAAAGACTTCCCTGAAATTGTGAAATTTAACAATATTCCTTTGCCACATTCAAATTCCGTTCGTTACCTTGGGTTCCATCTTGACTCACGACTTACACGGGGAGAACATACTAAAATTAAAAGACAAGAACTCAATCGACGATATGGACTTCTATACAGACTCATGAATAAGAACTCCAATCTTACGATAGAAAACAAACTGATGCTCTGCAAAACCTTAATACGACCAATCTGGACTTAGGGAATAGAAATCTAGGGTGCCGCCAAGCCTTTCAACATCCAAAGAATCCAGTCCTTTCAATCCAAAACCTTGAGAATAATTTCAAATGCCCCCTATTACGTATCTAATTCATCCCTTCACCATGATCTTAATATTCCTTATTTTCAAGGCCTCATTTCTTCCCGCTTCATCCTTTTCCACAGTAAACTGCTATACCATCCTAATCCACACAGATCCTGACTCACAACTCCAACCCCTACAACCCTCCCCGTCGACTCAAACGAAGTGGCCCCGCGACCTTCTGGGGACATAATCTGTAAATAATTTGAGAGTGGTGTCATTGGTCACCTTCTCTCCTCACGTGATTGACATTGAATGTAATTTTTTTTTAATTCATTGTAGTGATCAAATTACAAAATGTTTTAATTTAACAGAATGTAATAAATAAATATAAGTTAAAAAAAAAAAAAATTATTTCAAAAATTTAAATTACTAGATAGCTTCTGTACATACTCATTTGTTTCATTTAAATTTAATACTAAGCATAATATATATAAACGTGCACACCTATACGAGGTTGTTTTATATATATATA
>KZ808693.1:3598-15536 GCA_000696205.2 Oncopeltus fasciatus | reverse complement strand
AAGAAGAAACGGTAAAAACAAATCAATTTAAAAAAAATTATGTGTATATGTATATATATAAAATTGTAATTTAGTTGGTTGAAGTTTAATCAAGGTCCACTTCAACATTTGGAATGTTTCTCGTATTGCATGTATTGCATTGCATATCAGTGTGCCACAAACATAAATATTGGCCCCACTCTATACAACATTTGGTTTTATAAATATTAATTTTCTTGTGGTATTTAATCCCACATAAATTTTCAACAATTTTTAGTGCAAGGGAACAGAATAAAAATTCTAACTGTCCCAGCCAGGACTCGAACCTAACAGGAAAGCAAGAGATCCTGGTTCGAGTCCTGGCTGGGACAGTTAGATTTTTTATTCTGTTCCCTTGCACTAAAAATTGTTAGAAATTTGGTTTTCTTTCTTTAGGGCTTTCTCTTCAGGGCTTGTAGAATACCCTTCATCCCAGGAACTTTGTTTATTGGTTTTTCCCTACTGGCCGAAATGTTTGGCTTCTGGAGGACCAGTATTTGATGCTCTCTTTCCTATCATTCGTTTACATACCAGACTTTTAGCTAAGTGTCTCTGAAAAACTCTTCCAAAAATCAAAATCAATTCAGGATTCTAAATTCCTGCTGTTTCTCTTGAAGCTGACTTTTTTAAGTCCCTCAGTTGCATGAGTATAGTGGCGCCACAAGTAGGTTCTGTTTCTCGAGCATCTGGCAAGTAGAAAGGGCTCTCCACCCATTGCAAGAAAGGGCATTCTTGGTGCCCATTGCATTTTTATTTTTCATGGATAAAGCTATAAAATTCTCTGGTCCCATTTTCTCATCACTATCTTATTCAGTATCATTATACTCTATGGTAGAGTTTCTATCAACTCCAGTAATATGTCTCTAGAATATCCTAAACTTCTAAGTTCTCTTCCTGAAAATATGGTGGCTCAGTGGTCATATGTTCACAGGGCTGCGGCTAGCAAAAGGTTAACAGTTTTCACCTGCTGAAAACACTAATTAAAAAGATTATTCACGATCTTTAAAATTACATACTACACAGACACACACACACCCACACATGTGTTGTGTCAACAAGGATAAATAAGTTTTTCAGATAAGGATTTTATAAACAAGGATTTGTTAATATAAGTGTGTGTGTACACACACTCACACATATATAAAAAAATCCTGCTACAGGCATGCACACACATTTTAAATATGTTTTTTTTGTTACCATTGCCTCTCTAATAAAGGTGTTGGTCAGCAAATTCCTGTGGTCACCTGATTTTTTTTTTCCTCACCATTAGTAATTTTAGGTTTAGGGATCTTTGATCATGATATTCTTGTACCTGGTCCTATCCATCAGTCATGGAAAACCTCCTCAAGTGCTCTTCTAGATAATAGAAAAAACATGATTGCGGGGGATGTATTGAAACCACATGAACTTCAGGAAGAATATTCTTTTATGCATGTTTGTGTGCGTGTGTGTGCTCATGGGAATGCTCACTTGTGTATGTGTGTGTGTAAAATGCATAAATACTCATATATTAAAGTTTGTATTTTTTTTTAGCATTACCAATTATTTTTAGCAAGTTTCTTTAATTCAAATATTCTTTATGAATTATTTGTTCTTTTATTACAAAATGACTATAAAAAAGTATTTTATAATGAAATATTTTTGAGCTAAAATGGAGTATATTCTAATGTTCTTTTACAGACCTCCTGGATGATATATCAAATAGAATGGATACAACTAATACAAGCATTCAGAGGGAAAGTGTTCAAGTTCGAGTGATTACCGAGAAGGACAATACTTTTTGTGAGTACAACTACTCTCCTGCAGGCTAAGTTATTCTCTTTTTTTAAAACTTTTAAGCTGATGACTAATATTTTCTATAAAATTGAAAGTTCTAGTCGTATAGTAGTGTCTAAAAATTTCAAACTGATTGAGAGAATAGGGTGGTCAGCCTTATGTTATCAGATTATTTATTAATTTCATAACTATTAGACACAGTAATTGTCCTTATCTTCCCTTTTTTTAATTTGATTAAAATAGAATACTCACTGCTTTAAGGTAATTTGTGTAATAGATCATTAAGAACTTTTATCAGGCGCTGATAACCATAGTCGTTGAGCGCCTCTAAACCACAAACAAACTTTTATCAGAGAGATTTTTGATGTCATATACTTCAAGACATGTAGGATCAATTAAAATAAATGTTGTCCTTTATTCCATAATTGTTTTTTCTATTTAAAAAAAATTAAGAGCTTTTTAAAATTTTATGTTTTGGATTAGTGAAACCCTATTACTTGTAATCCACTCATAGAACCCAACTTCTAAATTTCATGATATTACGTCTTGCCATTCCCCTGTAATTTTATGTAAGGATTGTAGTCCGGTGAGAGAGATTGGGCATGTGGATTAGGATGAAATTGGAGTTTACCATAAATGAACTTGAAGCGGCTGGAGATATGATCTTGGGTGAAAGAAATATTAAAGTCGAGATGAAGGGTAGAGTTGGACACATAATATGGAAGCTATTATTCTGAGCATTTTGGACTTACTATTGGTTGGATATTGGAAGGCTTAGCGGCACCCCACAGTTCTTTCTGTTGGTCCAGATAAGTCGTATTATGGTTTTGTAGATGGTCATTTTGTTTTCTATTGTGAGCTGTGAATGCCTATTTATAAGCCTGTATCAGAGTAAATGATTTGACATTAGGAAAAAAAAAACAACTAATATGCTAAGGTAAAAGTATGGTATAGCTAAAAGGTATGGATGTGAGTTGGGTCTTAATAGTCATTGAAGTTTAAAGAGTTAACCTACCCCAACAGTAATGGGTGGACATCTGGAGGAAAAGTAGCCAGGAAACAATTCTTCCTGTTCTTAAAACATGGGTACCATATCTAAAATAGATAGGAATGTAATTCTGAAATATCTCAGCTGACTTCCTTGCATTTAAGATAAATTTCAGCAATGGTTCCTCAGAAATTAAATCTGAACAATTTTTGTGAGAATTTCTTCATATTCATATTGTGCACTTCCTAGTCCTTCCAAAATCTAATCTTCGTGTTTTTATTTTAGTTGAGCTGTGTGACAGTGAATCCTCTATTCTAGGCACAATAGAACTTATTAGTCTTTAATATCCAAATAAAATCCTGCCCATGTCATCAGAGTTTCATTAACCATCATCGACTCACAAAGACCTATGGGCTACACTCACCCCCTTTTCATTATTATTATAATTATTAATTTGTCCTATAAATGTTTTTTTTTTTTAAACTATGACCTTTTTTCCATATGTGTTCTTATTGTATTTGTGAATTGTTATTTTCAATAATATAATGGCTTTACAGTAAAATTAAAAACTGCCATTTATCTGTGCATTTTCTGTTAAGGTTACTGGCTGGTGATAATCATCCTGTTTATTGTGATAGTGTTTTTGGCTCTCTTCTAGACCAGGTGAAAGTTCTGATTTAATCTGTAACTACTGCCTCTGTAGGTCTTCAGCTGTGTTTATGTTACTAAGCAGCAAAGAAAAAAGAGCTGAATCTCTTCTCCTATGAACCAAATCAACAGATGTGCTTTCATTCCTCATCTTGCTTCTGAAATATTTGATCTACTTAATTTTATATTATTTCTATATTATTCTAATTTATTATATTTAAGTCACTGTCCACATACATGTATTGAGTGGAACAGAAAAAAATATTGTATATACTAAAGAAAAAATATTCTATTTCTCTTTTACATTCTTTATTTTTACCTATTCTATACTTCCTAATAATACCAATAAGTATAGTATATTGTTATCTACTGTCATTAGCTAGATGACAGCTAGATAATTACTTTTGTTATTAAAACAATTAATGTGAGGGAATAGAATAAAAAATCTATCAGTCCCAGCCAGGACAGATAGATTTTAAAGATAAATAGAATTTAAAAAAAATTTACTTGGGATAATAAACCACAACTAAATTAAAATTTATAAATGTAAATTAAAAGTAAATAACGAAAGTCGATAAATAGCTAGACAATGTCAGCTCCTTTGAGCATAAGACGATGTATTCGTCTTTCTCGTGGGTTAGGCTCTCGCTAGTGTGTTGGGAATTTAATAAGTTATCTAGCTCGTCCCGGTGGTGCAAGTGGTAGCATTCATGCCCGGAAAGCAGGAGATCCAGGTTCGCGTCCTGGCTGGGACAGATAGATTTTTTCTTCTATTCCCTCGCATTGATTGTTAAAAAAAAAAATTATGTGGGATCATTATCCATTAACCTAATGGTTCATTAACCATAATATTTCTAGATTATTAATCTTTCCCATTCTTTCCCAAGGCTGTTAATGAAATATTGAATCACAATTATAACTTCTGCCGATTCATTAAGTTTTTCAGTTATAACCCAACTAATGGGCTATGGATCAAAACAAGTAGTAATCCGATGGTTCGAGGTCTAGACTATATGGTGGATTCGGCAGGAGTTCAAACTCTTGAAGTACTTTAAACTTTTCATTGGTTGAAAGGGAATTGTGAGGACAAGCTAATGCTAGATAATTCTTGTTGAAATAAAATTCCTTTTAAATTGATTAAAGTAGGATAAGGCTCAGACTACTTTGTGTACAATCTTTCCAGTTGTTCGCTGTAGAGGTCAGAATTCATAGAGCATCCATGAGGTACAGAAACACCTTTGAAATTAAAAAACAGCAAAGCATGGATTTTTTTTTTTTTTTTTTTTTTTTTAGAAATTGTCCCCTTGCAACAGTTAGATGGCAACTAACAAAATCTTTCAACACATTCCCTGCCAAGCTTGCAAGTAGTTGAGCTCAGATTATCCTCAACAGCTTCCTGTAAATCTCTTCAATATCCATTAATGGTCACCCAGATCCCATCTTCCTTTGCATCGTATTTTCATTGCTAAATGTTTCAATCCAGCACTGAGCAGTGTCTTTGCTTATCAAACACATTAGTAAGTTTTAGCCTCCTAATCAACCACTTATGGTCATGGAGAGAGGGGCTATCTACAGGTTGCAATACCTTTCTATACATCCATTTAACTATAAAATGTGAGAATGGTCGGGGTTTCGGCCAGGAAGAAAAAATATACACCAAAATTTGGAGTAATATTTTTATTTATGCCAACGTTTCGGCTTACCTAGTAAGCCATCATCAGGGCTAAAAAGACAATACACACAAATAACAGTAATGCATAAAAATTGAAATATCTGTACAACAAGAAAAAAGGATATGTAAGTAAATTAACTATGGTTAGGAATAAAACATATTACAAAATGATATGTACCAATGGTGTTGAGTGGAGAAATCTCCCCAGGGTGGTTGTTCACATTGTAAACAACAATGTGAACAACCACCCTGGGGAGATTTCTCCACTCAACACCATTGGTACATATCATTTTGTAATATGTTTTATTCCTAACCATAGTTAATTTACTTACATATCCTTTTTTCTTGTTGTACAGATATTTCAATTTTTATGCATTACTGTTATTTGTGTGTATTGTCTTTTTAGCCCTTATGATGGCTTACTAGGTAAGCCGAAACGTTGGCATAAATAAAAATATTACTCCAAATTTTGGTGTATATTTTTTCTTCCTGGCCGAAACCCCGACCATTCTCACATGATATTCGAGACGGCCAATTAACCATCAACCATTAACTATAAAAGCTTGTCCATGGGGGGATTTGAACCCTCAGTGCCATGATTGTGAGACCCGAAAAGATCCCATGATTTACCCTGGTACCCCTCTTGTAGCAGTTAGTTACTAGATAGAATTTGTTAATGAGCAAATCAAATAAAATGAAGTAGAGGTTTACTTATATTGTAAAGTGTGATTGAAGCTCAACTATCATAAGTATTCAGTTTTGTGGCATGAATTTCAATAATCTTTAAGGTTAAAAAATAAAATTAATATTTTAGAATTAAGCTCTTAGCCATGTAATTCTCGCTGGCTAATTTTTTTTTGAGAAGTTGGATATGTTTTACAGGCCAAAAAATGTCTCACTCTGACCCCAGGGTCACACTTTGGAAAAAATGACCATTTTCCGGCTGAGGCCGCCCCGATGTCGATTTATATGTGAAAACATAGAAATGTTCGATTAAGCAAGACAAAAGTACTCACAATTTTCTATAATCACTCCAGGGCACGAGTTCGATTGAATGTCACTGGTACAAAATAAAATCCATCAATTTTAAATATTATTTACAAAAATAATTACACTTAAATAATATTATACATTAAACTAAAATTACAAAGTAAATATAAGTAAAAAATAGCATAAGTGACAAACCGGCAATTATTTCTCCATTGCCCAAGTGTAACGTCATAAAATATGGCACATCAAAATTGGAGAATAAATATTCTTTATATTTTAGTAGTAGCTTATTTTATCTTAAAAGACCGAGCCATAAAAAATCATTAATAATCAACACATGATCAACGAATTTCATTGCCTAATTGCTCGTATTACTTTCTTTTTCCAGAAAAACTATGAGTCCTCCAAACCCAATAACCACACAAAATTTGAATTTTTAATTCAAGTTAAAAAAATTACTATTTCACTGTCAAATTTTATGAGGAAAGATTGGTCAGGGATTCGGTCTTTGTATTTGAATAAATGAAAACTGATTTGTAAGCAAAGAAGTTTTTATTGTTGCCAAAGTTTTGGCCTAAATTTCAGGACTTCTTCAGGGCAGTGGCGGTGATGGAGGGACAGAGTCTCTTATTTTAGAGTAACTAAGTCATGACTGTAATTACTGTATTAATAGTCATGATTAAGATACCCTAAAGAAGGAGACTCTTTAATTATAAAAAAAATTCATATTACATTTGTGATCACTCACATTTAATTATGGCTCATGAGACAAAGTTTTGATATTATCAAATGTAGGTTTAGTTTGAATTCGGTCATGAACAAAAGAAAAAATAAGTTTATTGGATTTTATGTTAATCGCACATTAAATACATTTCACAAACAGCCTCAAATGACAACAACAGTCAAGCACATAAAATAAAAACTATTGATAACTTCATCTGCCAGATTGAGGCCATTTTTGGGACTCCTTCATGTGCCACCAACAGCAGAGACAGTAAGGAGACGGCTTTTCGTTGCTGTGGGAGCAGGATGGTATCCCTGGGCAGTCCTAGAACAAAATATTAGTGCTGAGTTACACGTATATTAATTTGGGAAAACTTGAAGGGACTAATGATATTGGTCACTCTCAAAAAACAGTTTATAGCTATCATAAAGGAACTCAATTAGCTGAGTAAATTCTGCTGTCAGTTAAAAGATGGACAAAAAAATGGTGTAAATAATAATTATAATCTTGCAATATGAAAAAAGAGTAGAGCCTTTTCGCTGGCTTTTGGGTATAACCCAAGGGCAATTCCCTCTTACAAGTTTTATTTATATACTCTTTAATGACACTCAACTGCTATGGTTTTAAACCAGTGGGTAAAATTTTAAAATAGCTATAACTTGTAGACGGTTACACGTTGGATCAAAGATAATTTATTGTAGTGTGAAAGAGAACAGCTAAGTTTGAAGGAGTCCATTCGTCTTTTGGAAGAGTCACCAATCCTGTGGATTTTCTTCAACGGCAGTCATTAGTCCGTTGATAATCATGACACTAAAAAAAAAAAAAATTGGTTTTCATATTCAGAATATAGTAATTTTTTTCTCACAATTCCTGCAGGAATTAATCTAAAGTCTTTTTGGATTTGTTTCCTATTGTATTAATATTGACCAGAATAGTGCCACTTTATTTTTTCACAAAAAAATCCTATAGATCACTGAGTTGGGCAAGCGAAAGTTCATGTATGAGGTCAAATAGAAACATTACTTTCACTGCAATTGAAGTCTTGTGATGTTGATGGCTCACTACCAACAGAATCACTTGATTACTGACATTGTTTTATAGACTTCAGGTAGTGAATCATATATATGGCATTGAGTGCTATGCAAAAAAAACAAAACATTGAAAACCCCTGAAAGATCATAGATTCTGCCAAAAAGTTGATATTCAGACATGAATGGAGAATGAGTCCTTGAGAATCACGAAGAAGCGATCACAGGATGCGCGAAAGCTTGACGAAAAAAACAAATTTTTGGCACGGTCAAGATCAGAACAAGAATCTGTGGATGTAGAATGCTGAAGACTACGTAAACAAAATCTGAAAGAGCAAATGCCAAGGGAGAGCCATTTTGGAACAGGCTTTATGCCCAGTCGTAAATCGCAAGACTGCTGAGCCTAAGTGGAAGAAGATGAAGACTATACTTTATTTCCTAAATTGGACGGCCATTTCAATTTCTAAATTCTTTGGTAACTATGCCCTTTTTCTGGCATAAACGAGTTCCTAATTTCATATAAATAAACTTAACTGAGATTTGTGTATCTAAATTATTCATTACCTTAAACGTAGAATTTTCACCGACTGGGTTTGCCTCCATTGGCCTACTAGGACTTAAACTTCTATATGATTTAGGAGGCTCAAACTGCTTGTAGGGCTGAAATTTGAATTAAATATGCTTTTAAATACATAAAAACCAATAATATATATACAATCACATTTAGAAGGGAAAGAATACCCTTAAAAATTAAGTTAAAAGTTAAAAAAAAAAAAATAAACAAAAAAATANGTGGCTTAGTGGTGCGTTTCAAAATATATATATAACATATGCATGTTAATATAAATGAGTAGATATATAAAGGCCTTTCCTAGCTCACCAAAAAGCTGCACGCGCTTTTCAAACAAAAATTCTAAAATTTCAACATTTTTTTTCTTAAAATCAGCTACAAAATCACAAAAAACTAATAAAAAACACGTTTTCAAAAACGTGCCACTAAAAGAAACTTAAAAAAAAACCCATAAAAAAATGACAAACATTTCGTAAAAATTTACAATCGTGCCAATCCTATTTTTAAAATGCACCACTATGCCGTGCTACTTTTTTTTAAATGAAAAAAAAAAAACTTTACTGAAAAATCAATAAAATTTTCTAATTATATCTAAAAATACCACAAAAGTATCATATTTCTATACCTTAAAAATTCCTGGCTCGCTCGAAAAATTCCTGGCTCACCTAAATAAAACTAAACACTTTACCTTGTAATAAATTAAGCAGGCAACCAAAAACCATTGTGATATAATAGAAAATTATTCTCATAACTATATCTTATCAAACTTCCTCCAGTCTCCTTTCCTCAAGACATCTCAGTTTGTTCTCAGCTTCCGGAGTGTTGTTACTTGTTTATAAAATGAAAAAAAAATTTAGTAAAATTTTTTGTTGTATGTAATAAAATTTTTTTTATAAATAAATAAAAATAGATATTTTTTTAATATTCATTTATTATTCATATTTCTCATGGAAATTTAAAAAAAAATTGATTATTTCAAAATTCATAATATTATTTCCCATAAAATCTAAAAATTTATTAAGTAATTAGTAATTAGTATCAACACTCAGAGAGCCGTTTTGGTACTAATTCTGAAACCACCATCCCAGTTTATAAATTTCCTATTACTATATGTCCATGCGCATAAGTATTCGTTGACTTTTCTATTAAGTAACGTTTATCATCTCTCCAACTTAAGGATTTCTTATTCAATTCTGTAAATATTTTATGTTTATGACTCCTGATTGTTTTTTGTTTATTTCAATAATCTACATGATTTATTAAACAATTTTTATAATCTTCAAATCTAATTTCTTTATTCAACACTGTTTTTTTAATTTCTTTTAATTTTTTTCTTCCTTTTCTTTAGTTCTATAAACATACATTTTACTTCTCAATCCACTGAATTCTAACATTTATTTTCCATTTAATTCGTCTTTAAATTTTCCTATAACTTTTTTTATTTTTATCAAAATATAAAGGATGATTCTTTAGATAATCAGATATATCAAAATGATTCGGATTTTGTTTCATAAATTGATAGAAATCAACATTTTTAAATTCATAAATTAAACTATCCATATCCATATAAAATAATTTAACTTATTCATTAAATTCTTCTTTAATTACATTGTAATGAAACTCAAACATTAAAATTTTTATAAATCTAATACATCAATCGGTATATAAGTCAAATGTAAATCGGTTTATCAAACAATACTTTTGCTTTATAACTATGAACAGCTACTAAATATTCACCGAATATTGTTCTAGATTTGAAACTTGGTTTATTTATAACTATTTGAATTTTTTTATCATCTGGAAACAATTTAATTTTCTATTGTTAACTTTACTACAGAACAGAGACAAGAAGCAAAAAATGACTGAAAAAGATTTCTGGAAATTAATGTCAAATGGGGTTTTTGAGAAATCTATGCAATCAGTTAGATATATAACTACAAGGGACATGATAGTCTGTTTTCAATGTACACGAACTTTCTGGATCTGGTTGACATGTTTTAATTGGTCTTATATTAGATTCAAAATAACAATAAATTGCATATGGATGTCAACATTTTCTGTATATTTTTAAATTTTAATATTGCATCTGTTGGCATTAAAGGTCTGCACGGTTCCTAATTAAAACATAATTCTTCGTGTTTCATTAGAAATTCTTGCGATCTCGCATAATTCAAACATCTACAGTTATATTTTTTGTGACCATCATTTTTTTGCAACTGATTATTTAACAAGGCACTTAAATTTACCCAACATTAATGATTATTAAATATAAATTTTATTTTGATATTTAATCCCACATAAATGTAAATCAATTAATGCAAGGGAATAGAATAAAAAATCTAACTGTCTCAGCCAGGGCTCAAACCTGGATCTCCTGCTAACCGGGCAATTCCCTTCCATTAATTTATTTAAATTTATGTGGGATTAAATGCCATAATAAAACTAATATTTATAAGTGAAAATAAAAAGTAAATAACGAGAGTCGATAAATTAGCTTGACAATGTCAGCTCCTTCGAGCATAAGACGATGTATTCGTCTTCCTCGGAGGTTAGACTCTCGACACTAGTGCTGGAAATTTAATAAGTTATCTGGCTCTCCCGGTAGTGTAATTGGGTTATGAGCTTTCCCGGTAAGCAGGGGATCCAGGTTCGAGCACTGGCTGGGACAGTTAGATATTTTATTCTATTCCCTTGCATTAATTGATTAATGATTATTAATTTCATCACCAAAATATAATAAATCCATTTTCTTTTCATATATTTGGTTTTATCTATACAAAGGATAGATCATCTTATTTTTAAAACTAAAAATGCGGTATTAATTTTATTCTGTGATTCAAATTTAGGAATATCTTGAATTTTAACAGGAAAATCAATACCTTGAAAGTTCAATTCATCTATAAATTTTTGTTTATTACACCTTTAATAGTTTTAGATGTTAGAAAATGACCTGTAAATACTTCCCAAAGTAAAAATGATATTATTTTAAACATAGATTTTCATAATCCATTACCAACGCAAACAAATATATATAGTGTAATTACTTCTGAAAAAAGATTGAAATATGATTATATTAAGAACGATGTAATTGAAATTTAGATTACGAATCAATATTGATAAGAACTATTTATAATAAATGGCAGCACTAAAGAAATTACAAAAATTGAAGAATACAAAAAATTGAAACAATTCATGTTAAAGATTTATTAATCGATTAACCTTATCTTATTAAATAAATAAAATTAACTTATACAAAATATGGAAAAAGTATAATTGTTAGGTTAGAAGACAAAAATAATGAATTTAAAGTTTTTCTTCCAAACAATTTAATGATTTAGATCAAGAAACTATTGATGAATTGAATTAAGAAAAACCATTTCTGATTTATAAAGGTTTTGGTGATAAAAATAATGAACATAAGTTTGATTTGAAAGAAAATAATGAAAGAAAAAAATAAAATGACAGTGAATAAAATAATAAAATAGAAAAAAAAGATATAGATATATTATTTAATATTTTATAT
>KZ808692.1:174572-188037 GCA_000696205.2 Oncopeltus fasciatus | reverse complement strand
ATATATATATATTCCAAAAAAAGCTTATTATCAAATATGAACGTAATATAATGAAAAGCTAAATTTTTTTAATGTTAGAGAAAAAATGAATCAGCTGGAGAGTATAAGTGACAGCTCTTTTCCTCTCAAATGTATTCTGCTACATAATTTCTCGATAAAAGGCAAAATGCTATGAAATTGAGATAAATTACTTTTAAATCACTTAGCTTAACTTAGTTTTGTGGACTTTGGTGCCTCATCTGGAGCTTAAAATAAAATATAATTACTCTTTTATTACTTCTGCTATTACAAAACTCTTTTTACAAAGCTTTTAATAGCGGAAAGTTTATATCAATTAATAGTTTTCATTAATTTTTGTTTCTGAGTCGGTATCCAAGACCGCGAAACTATTAAAGCAATAAAGGTTTTTTTTATAAGATTGTTCTTACTATTTTGCAATCCGAATTTCATCTTAAAATCAAGCAATTTTAAAATCAGAAATTTATGGGGAGATATCATACTGGACTAATACAGTTAACCTGTGACATTGAACACTTGTGAGATTTAACGAGTCTCCTAAGCGCATTTATAGTCTTCCATCTTAATGACCTGTCATGTGCAAAACTAGTTTACATTGCTGATTAAATATATCTCCGTTCCGAAGATAGAAGCGGTAATGAAGATAATGCATAGTTATGTTAAACATTCAGATTTATCTGCCTGGCACCGAAATATCGACCAAAAATGAAAAATGTAAATATATTATAGCAGATTATTTGCTTTATCTTTTAGTAGAAAAAAGAAAAGTAGGCCACGGTTAGACACGAACATGCATTTCTTAATCACTAGCTTCTAGGACTGATCACTTTTTGAGGCCTCTAGGGAAAGAAAGTTCATTCGACCATAGACATAATTTGTCGACCATAGTGATTTTTTGTCGAAAACTTCTAAAATTTTAACAATATTTCGCTTTTTTCAAGTATAAAGATTCAGGAGGCCAGTAGTAAATTAAGGGGTACCTTTATGATCTCTCAATCCTGACGACTAAGGTATTAGTCCCGTATTTTAGGCTCTGTTTTAAATTGACATTGTATATATTTTATTAAGCTTTTACTCTTAATAGAAGGAAAATTTGTATTAAATTATACATAATTAAATGGGATATAAATTATATATTAAGTATATAATTCATATAGGGACATTGGACGGACTGAATTAATAAATTAATCGTTGCCATGTGCTATATGATAATTCAGTTAAAATGAGTGCACATTTCTGAAAGAAAAACTATTTGGTCAAAGAGGGAATTTATTACAATAAAATAAATTTATTTTATTTTTAATTAAATATAACTAATAATAAACAGATGAAACTTAGAAGAGTTAATTCATTAACATTAGATGTTTTATGTTGGCGTTTGGTCAAGGTAGATAAATTATCAGCTAACGTTTCGGCTTACACTGTAAGTCATCTTCAGGGGTAACATGAAGGCGAGAGGGGACGTCCTGTCTCTAAAATTCAATTTTCATGATTCTCGCCTTCATGATAACTCTGAAGATGCCTTTACAATGTAAGCCGATACGTTGGCAAATAATTTTAAAAAATGCACTTTTTAAAAATAATTTGTATCTTTTTGGATCTACCTCGACCGAACCCGAACAAAAAACATCTAATATTAATACATTAACTTTTGCAAAATTATGAGATTGACAAAAAGGTAAAATGTTTGAAAATTTACACAGAAAACTTCAGCTTCCACAATTAAGCAAGGACTGAGCGCAGTAAGCCAATAGGAGCCATTGCTTTGTGAGCAGTTCAGTCGTTGGCTCTCTAGAGTTCAGCTGATCGCCGTATTTGCATTCAATGCACAATTCATACGGTTCTGATTATTCCTCATGAACTGGCATGATCGAGATCATTTATAGATTACGTCATTTTATGCTTCTAAATATAAGGGGGAAAGTTTTATTTTTAAATATTTATTTTTTAATATGGACTGGTAGTCAATCTAATTGAAGGATTAGGAAACTAAGTAAGAAAAGACAAACAATACTATTCTAATGAATTTTATTTTATCATATTATAGAATCCTTTTAAATNNTTCTTATTTTTAAGAAGTTATATAAGTCTAATTTTAGAGAAGTAAAAATTTATTTATTTTATTATTTATTTATACAGCTAATTGGTAAATAAATTATTATGAAATTTTTTAAAAAAATTTTTAAAGAAAAGAAATTCCAATTTTATAAGATGCCGGAAGGAATGTTGCTGTTCAGGTTACTCCCGTTACTAATTTATTGAAAATGTATTGGATATTTCCTCTGATCCACCAACTATATGAAAAATATTATAGTCCTCCTTTTCTATATGTCAGGACCCACGTAGAGTTGAAAATTACATATAGCTAAAATGCATTGGATATTTCCTCTGATCCACCAACTATATGAAAAATATATTAGTCCTCCTTTTATATATGTCAGGACCCACGTAGAGTTGAAAAAATACATAATGCTAAAATGTATTGGATATTTCCTCTGATCCACCAACTATATGAAAAATATTATAGTCCTCCTTTTATATATGTCAGGACCCACGTAGTGTTGAACAAAGGACACAATACGAAAATTCTCGGGTTTCAAATCTCAGTCATTCAAACCATATATCTGAATTAATGTTCCATAGACATTTAAGATTCAAACTCACAGATAACAGCATACACAGAAACACGAACGCGCGAAACCTTATATATATTATGCATTCTAGCGTTAATTGTTGAAATAAGAAAAAAAATAACAGCTTCACTCTGCAAATCGGTTTTTAAGACAGAAGACATTTAAGAGGATCCTTTGAAAGGTCTAATAAAAAAATGGATATATCTTTCGATGTTTTTTTTAAGTTATATATACTATTATATTTTTTGGAAAGCCTATGTAAAGGATGACATAATGAACGCAACATCTATAGCTGATATCTCAACAGGGAGGGTTATGAAGAAATTTATTAAACATAGTTAGTTTAAAATATATTTTTTTTACATCCACAAATTTCACGTAAAATCCTAGATATCTCCAAAAACACACCAGGAATCCTTTGGGTCATTACAAACAGATGAACAGAGGGAAAAAAAAATTTACTGTGTACTGTCAGTCTTGTAGTTTTGAACTAGGGACACCTTTGGCCAAATCCAGTGTCCTATCCGCTGGACCACTGTGCCCACCGTATTTATATATAATTTTCCTGTACGTGCTTCTGAGTTTGTAATTTTTAATATGAAATTGAAATTTTAAATTACTTATTTTTGCAAACCATTTTATGAATTCCTGGCTGAAATCGTCTAGAGGTGGTTAGGAGGTGTTTGGAAGGAGATAAATTTAAAAAATATATCTTCATTTTTATTAGAGTTTAAAAAAAATATACAATTGATTTTGTTTTTGTTTTTTGTAAATAATTCAGTAACATTTATACTAATTAACATCTTTACAACATAAAAAATATGAATAATATATTTTATGTGAAACGCTGTTTACAGTTTTACCAATGGTTTCTTCTCAAAATTGTATTAAAAATATGTATCGCATAGTTTCAAGATAAAAGAGAAAAATAAAATGTTTTTTTGAGTTCAATGTTCTACTTTCTTTGATATGGCTTTTATTGTTTTCAGAAACTTTAACATGATTTGTGCTGTACATATAAGGGCCCTCATAAATATATAAATTATATGTTAATGTTAGTCATCATGTTAGTCATCCCTCTCGCTCTCTTTCTCTCTCTCTCTCTCTCTATATATATATATATGTGTGTGTGTGTGTGTGTGTGTGTGTGTGTGTGTGTGTGTGTGTGTGTGTGTGTGTGTGTGTGTGTGTGTGTGTGTGTGTGTGTGTGTGTGTGTGTGTGTGTGTGTGTGTGTGTGTGTGTGTGTGTGTGTGTGTGTGTGTGTGTGTGTGTGTGTGTGTGTGTGTGTGTGTGTGTGTGTGTGTGTGTGTGTGTGTGTGTGTGTGTGTGTGTGTGTGTGTGTGTGTGTGTGTGTGTGTGTGTGTGTGTGTGTGTGTGTGTGTGTGTGTGTGTGTGTGTGTGTGTGTGTGTGTGTGTGTGTGTGTGTGTGTGTGTGTGTGTGTGTGTGTGTGTGTGTGTGTGTGTGTGTGTGTGTGTGTGTGTGTGTGTGTGTGTGTGTGTGTGTGTGTGTGTGTGTGTGTGTGTGTGTGTGTGTGTGTGTGTGTGTGTGTGTGTGTGTGTGTGTGTGTGTGTGTGTGTGTGTGTGTGTGTGTGTGTGTGTGTGTGTGTGTGTGTGTGTGTGTGTGTGTGTGTGTGTGTGTGTGTGTGTGTGTGTGTGTGTGTGTGTGTGTGTGTGTGTGTGTGTGTGTGTGTGTGTGTGTGTGTGTGTGTGTGTGTGTGTGTGTGTGTGTGTGTGTGTGTGTGTGTGTGTGTGTGTGTGTGTGTGTGTGTGTGTGTGTGTGTGTGTGTGTGTGTGTGTGTGTGTGTGTGTGTGTGTGTGTGTGTGTGTGTGTGTGTGTGTGTGTGTGTGTGTGTGTGTGTGTGTGTGTGTGTGTGTGTGTGTGTGTGTGTGTGTGTGTGTGTGTGTGTGTGTGTGTGTGTGTGTGTGTGTGTGTGTGTGTGTGTGTGTGTGTGTGTGTGTGTGTGTGTGTGTGTGTGTGTGTGTGTGTGTGTGTGTGTGTGTGTGTGTGTGTGTGTGTGTGTGTGTGTGTGTGTGTGTGTGTGTGTGTGTGTGTGTGTGTGTGTGTGTGTGTGTGTGTGTGTGTGTGTGTGTGTGTGTGTGTGTGTGTGTGTGTGTGTGTGTGTGTGTGTGTGTGTGTGTGTGTGTGTGTGTGTGTGTGTGTGTGTGTGTGTGTGTGTGTGTGTGTGTGTGTGTGTGTGTGTGTGTGTGTGTGTGTGTGTGTGTGTGNTTTAAGATGATTTTAGTTGGGGTTCGGTCGAGGTAGATCCAAAAAACACAAATTAAAAAAATTACATTTTTTTAATTTGTGTTTTTTGGATCTACCTCGACCGAACCCCAACTAAAATCATCTTAAAGTATACTAAAATCGTTCAAATCGCTTAGAATCCTCCTTTTGTATTAATTTATATGTTCCTATGTATACATATAGAAAGTGAATATACTGAAAGGTAATATGAGAAATCGATAAACACTATTATTCATCCTTACATAATAAGTCTGATTCTGGACTCTTTACACACACTCACACACACACACACACACACCCACCCATAGGCCCACACATTTATGTATATATATAAGTATATATACACCAGTAACGGTATAGACCATAGAGAGCCAGAGGGGAAAGACATGTTAAAGTGTGAAAGCTATGTTTATTTGCGATCTATGGTACACTAGAGAAGTTTGTAACTGGAACTAAGTTCTGCCCAGACTTTTTTCACAGACAATTATGAATGGTGCGGCAATTAGGACTGGGTGTTCCCAGGCCTACACCAGTATTCCTCTAGATCAATACTAACAGAAACGCCGAAAATGAAAAAAAAAAAAAAAAACTAACTGTGCGCTGTGGGTGGTGGGAGGAGGGCTTGTATAGAAGATAACCAAATAGAATTGTCAATATATTTTTATACCTAGCTAAAAGTAGCAATAACTGTTATGAAAACAAAAATATAATAGTATACTTACATACACATGGGTGTGTGTAAAGTTTAAATTTCTAATTATTTCTGAAGGAAGATATTTACGACTAAAAGTTGGGGGCCACATATTACTCCCCTTCCATTCCTACTAAAACTAGTCAGAGCTACACTATCTTCTTCCTGAAATACGCCATTCACTCTTATCAGACTTTTCAGTGGTTTTTTTTTAAATGGCAGCGCCAATGACCTCAGCAGTCGACGCGCGGAAGAGAAAGCAAATAAGTAGATGAATAATATTTTTCTAAAGTGTTTATTTTGATATAGAATAAGGCAAATAATTGGTTAAAGGATACATTTAATTCAATTCAACTAACGCTTTATGTAAAATAGGAAACCGAATTAGGCATTGTGAATAAAATATAAAAAATAAATATCATTAATAATATTCAGATGAAAATATATCCGGACTTTAACAATTTGCGTTACAAATAAATAATAAGGGAGATTGATTATTCATTATATCAGTCCTATGTGAGCGACTTCATACTAACCATATTTCGTTATAAATAGACAATAAGGATTTTCTATTATTATCTAATATCGCTGATTTCAAGATTAAGTACATACAACTCTATAAGTGTACATCGTGAATATATATATATAATCTCCAGAGAGCCATTCAATCTTCCTGATCTGGACCATATATATTTATAAACTATTAATATTAAATACTATAGTAATCAAGTAAATATTTTACTGATTTATGTAAAATTGTTATTAAAATAGGGCCCAAATATAATAGTAGCAATTAAATTTCTTTTTCTTGTCTTAAGTAGGACATTTAATATTGTTTAAATGTAGTCTAAAATACAGTTATTTTTCTATTGTATTCTATAAACCATCATAACATTTTAATATTTCTCATTTTTAAAAAGAAATAGAAGAATATAATTATAAGGATATTATAATTTCTTTCTATTATGACCAATATAGTTGATCATATAGTTTTTTAATACATTTAATAACGAACTTTCGTTATTTAAAGTGTTAAAAAAACTAAAAAAAACTATATGGTCAACTATATTGGACATAATTGATAGAAATTATTACCCAACTAATGAAGAGTGTTTATTTATATTTTATGTAAAAAAAACCCATACCTCTTGAGGGATTTTAAATGTAAAATACGATGACGAATACGATTCGTCATGAGTAACACTAATACTGAATTCCGAATCTCTGTTTTAAATATTGCAAAAAAGATTATATTTATTTTTTAACTTACTTAGTCATAACATTGGTCGGCCGTATTTTTAGCTTAAGTAGTGATAGGCAAAAATTGAAAAAAAAAATAAATTAATTGCCAATGAAAATAGCTTGATGTATCTCAAGGTAAAATCTAATAAAATAGCAATATTTGTAAATACTTATGTATTCATTACATTAACATACACAATTTAAAGCCTGGATATAGGTTATAAGCGATCCTGAAGTGAGAATTTTGATTTAACAAGTGATAAGTAACCTGACAAATTGGTTGTAAATAAAGCCCACAGATAAGAGATCAGGGCGTGAATCTCTCGGACAACCTATATCCAGAACTGTTTCAGGTATAATAAAGTTTTAATTACAAACTTAAATATTGTGTTTCAGGAGTCGTTAGCGATGATACGCCTTTCAGCCTGTTATTTGTCAAATAGAATTTGATTCCAGTCAAATGAGTTCTGACAAGTCCTCCGACTAGTTTACAACACTTATTTGTGTTGGTAATTGGTTTCTGATCTGCTAATAATACAAGAGATAACTCAAGCTCAGGGTTATTTAAATTTAATCAAAATAGCGTTCCAGAAATGTTTTATTATACAATTTAAGATTCAATTCAGGAAACCTTCAATATCAGAAGTTTATATATTTGGACTCGTACATTAGAAATTCTTTATTTATGAATTTTTCAACTTTCCAAAGGAATTCTCGTTTGTTTTTAAGAGACGGCCAGATGTTGTGCAAGTATTAAATACTTTTTACATTACACATCCACTCTTAGGTATCATTGCTCATTTGATTTACCTCATCACTAAGAAACACTGTTAGAAAATTACCAATGCTAAAATATAAATAAAATAAAATATAAAAGGAGAAAATATGATTATTATTATTTATATAAGTTGTTTCTAACTTGAAGCTTGAAAAGAAAAAAATGTCGCGTTTCTTGTAGGGACAAGAAAGACATTTTTCACTGCGTAGGAGTAGAATTGCAGTTGCATAAGGGGATTCAGTAGTTGCATAGGTTCGTAGAGGTATAAATTTAGCTCTAGGGAGTCTCATTCCTATTTCGAGCGCATTCGACAGGCCTTTATTTCTCCATTAAATCCCAGCCCAGGGCGGTACTCGAATTCATTGAAGCGGGCGTGCGAATTACACCCGACTCCCTTCATTCAGCCAAGAAAACTTGGATACATAGACATGAATGCCTCCTTATCGATACAAGTCTTCCCATGACAAAATCTATTTACCATACGGGATCAGTGAGAATTACGTTTTTATATTTAGTTTCAGTTATTATATAATAATTTATATAAATAAGAATCAATTTAGAAGTTCCAGAGTGAAGATTCTCCCTCAATACTCACGTATATAGAATAGAATATAAATACCTCAACTGATCATATAAAAATCATAACAATCATAAACGTTATAATATTTACAGGCGTAATTCTTGTTCTGGTATCATCAGAGTGGTTCAGACTAATGTATATATAAATATAATATTTAAGAAAATATAAAATAATTAATATTGATTTTTCCCATTTAGTATCTTAATAATCTCTTGAAAACCCAATAGCCCATAGTTTACTAACAAACCTCCCTCAGGGGTTTATGAAAGGACACACCGCAAGAAAATGCACTATGTCCTCTTTCTTTCTGCAGCTCCAGAGGGACCAAAGTCAATCCCTCGAGCTGTATCTTCGGGAATTCATGGACAGCAACCCTCCCATACTTCCAGTATGAGTTCCAGTCTTTCCGAGTGTCAATGAAATGTTATTAACATAAGGAATTTCTCAGGACTAAAATCGGACCATTGGCATTTTAAAGGGTAAAAGCTACTCAGACATATATCCTATTCAACCTGCTTAGGCAATATGGTAGGTGCCTGTGAGCGTTATGTATTTACTCACACTTGCACTATAAAAGGTTGGTTGATCTATATTTTTGGAATCAGAAGGCGTATAAAGTGTAATTCCATTGAAAACCTCATTTAAAGTTTTTTTTTTTTTTTAAATTGGCAATAAAATTTAAAACTATTCTTCAATATGCTATAGGTCGAGCCAATGATCTATCCTGAAAGGGGTTTGAAGTATTGATGTAAGGACTATTTACTGCGCATACACGGTTCCTAATGTTTCTGAGATGTCATGTGATTTTCATTACAATCGCAAGGTTGCTTTTTTTTTTTTTTTTTTTTTTTTTCTGACCTCATATTTAAACATCTAGAATGAAGGAGGGGGTGGGGATGTGGGGGAGGGTTAGATTTATCCGTTTATTTCACATAAGTGCGATATGAGAGTGTTTTTGTGTTTAATGTTTTACAAAAAGACCACGAAACACAATAAATAAACGAAAAAAAAACAAAAAAAAACTACTTATGATCGTTTATGCTAATATGAAAATTAGATTATGTCACCTTGAGACTTACTTAAATTTAATTTAATTTTAGTAAAATATTAAAAATTATCTATTGATATACGATATGAATATGGTTATTGCGTTTTTAATTAAATTGTTGTAAACTATGCCAGACTTTATTGGGTAAAATACTTTTTTTTAAATATTTCCTCTTGTAGTTTCTGTCAAAATCTTTAAATGTTTTTCAAACCTTGGATTATGGTTCCAAAGCAAAAACCTTGATTACTGTTGTGTCAATGTAAGGCTAAAAATAAAATTATGAAACCCCGATAAAAAGTACATTTCAACTAAGTTTGTGGAGGCATTTTCAGCTCTCATTCTTGAAAACATATCTGAAAAAAAAATTGATAATTTTAAAAGATTTTCACAATGAATTTATTTGTTCGCGTAGGCTTCGACGGTCGTCAGAAGTATTTACCGTTTCTTCTTCAGGGTTGGACCGTGTCAAATTGGTGTTATTTGCCGAGCTTTCGCACATCATGTGCTTCTCTTTTCAGCCCTGAAGAAGCCATCACATGATATGCGAAAGCTCGACAAACAACACCAATTTGACCGGACCCAACCCGGAAGAAGAAACGGTAAATGAATTTCTTGTACAAAATATTGTTCAAAATCCACCGATATCCAGCCTCCGGTTTCACATAGCAACCATTGGGAATGAGGTTATCTGTTACTTTTTTTAAAAATTGAGTTATAGACGTCGAATCATCAGGACTGCCCACGAAGACTACGACATTGCCCATTAACCAATTCAAGTGGGGATTGCAGAACAAAGGGGGTGCGATGAAGAAAGTGGCTCATCCCCTAAGATACGAATCTGGATGGGTTCACCCTCGCCGGGGTGGTCCATATATTTGCCATATCGATATCTCCGACCCGCCATTGTCCAGAAGGAGACAATCTTATCTCTCCTGGTCGGCCATCGCTCATCCGAAGGCGGGAATCACTCAATTACCAGGAGTGTCGCCTCGGGAAGGCCGTGACAGGGAGCATCCGCATTTGTCAAGAGGTACGATTTTTCACTTCCCCCACCGAGGATACGACCGCTTGGGAAAGCCTTAATCTCGGCTAGTCCTGGATAAACACCATACTTCATTGTCAGGGAAACAATGGTGTCTATCCGCGTTACCTCATGAAAATATTCATGCGATGTCGGAAATCCGTGTTGTGTCCTAATGGGAGAATTTCTAAAATTTATTATAGGAATAAGTTTCCTGAAGAGGAATTGGTTCTTATGGTACTTGAAGGCATATGTAGAAGAAATTGTTCTTCGTAGCATTCTTGCTTTGTAAATTTATATATATATATATATAATTTTCCTGTACGTGCTTCTGAGTTTGTAATTTTTAATATGAAATTGAAATTTTAAATTACTTATTTTTGCAAACCATTTTATGAATTCCTGGCTGAAATCGTCTAGAGGTGGTTAGGAGGTGTTTGGAAGGAGATAAATTTAAAAAATATATCTTCATTTTTATTAGAGTTTAAAAAAAATATACAATTGATTTTGTTTTTGTTTTTTGTAAATAATTCAGTAACATTTATACTAATTAACATCTTTACAACATAAAAAATATGAATAATATATTTTATGTGAAACGCTGTTTACAGTTTTACCAATGGTTTCTTCTCAAAATTGTATTAAAAATATGTATCGCATAGTTTCAAGATAAAAGAGAAAAATAAAATGTTTTTTTGAGTTCAATGTTCTACTTTCTTTGATATGGCTTTTATTGTTTTCAGAAACTTTAACATGATTTGTGCTGTACATATAAGGGCCCTCATAAATATATAAATTATATGTTAATGTTAGTCATCATGTTAGTCATCCCTCTCGCTCTCTTTCTCTCTCTCTCTCTCTCTATATATATATATATGTGTGTGTGTGTGTGTGTGTGTGTGTGTGTGTGTGTGTGTGTGTNTCTTACGAGCCGCCATTACGTGAAAGCAAAACACGAATGTTGTTGAGTTTTCGTAGCACTGGGAGGGTTATTTTGCTCATCATGTCGAGAACTGTGATGCCGTGTTCTCTCTCACTCCCCTTTTGCTATTTACAGCTTTACATAATTACAGAAAGCTTATTTTCGAACTTTACAGTGTCATTTCGCGTCTTATATGCTCACTTATAGTGGATTTTATTGCTTCGGAAGTATTCAGATTCTGACAACATTCAATTTTAACAAAACTATAAGTGTCTCCATTTAATTCAAAATTTTAGATAAAGAGAAAATGATTTTACGATTATTTCATCTACTTTTATTGCTATTTATCCATAACTGTTTTAATCTTCCCCTATCACGGCCTGTAGTTTACTTGCATAAAATTTTCATAGCAGCTATTGTAATTTTTACTATCAAACTATTATTTTTAGTATTACAAGAATTCTTTTAAAATTTTTCATGCGGCTAGTGGTAATTTTTTATTACTTATTTACGGTGTTTTCAAAAATGTAGTTAGCCGTAAACAACAGCTCTTCTCGATTATAGGTGTGTGCGTATGAATCCCGTTATCTGCGGTCATTCGCTTCTTCCTTTTTTTTATGGCTACTTAATTTTCTTGGATAAATGAACTCTTTGATATTTTATTTACTTGAAATTTCATATTTTTTTTCAATTATATTTGAAGATTCACCACTTCTGAAGGTTCTGGAGACGACACTTCTTAGAGATAGAAGGTACATCCAGGATGTCCCACTATTTGAAATTTCCATTTACTACCTTCTTCCGCGCGACATGTCCTTTTTCTCATGTCAAAGCTCGCTTATCTCTAAGGTATGGTTCTTAATTCTATAATAATTCTTCCATTTGTGTTTTTTTTATTATACTCCTGTTGGTATATTCCTTCAATGATATTCGACGTTTTGAGCCATTTTTTCCTTTATCTGGCTCATTCTTAGGTTAATAACTTTTGGTCATGGAGGGTCTATACACATAAAGCCACCCTATTGTAAACAGCCAAGGTTCTAGGAGCATTTTCTCTCAAATATATATATATCTGTGTGTTTAATGTATTAAAATTCTCCTCGGGTCAGGGAAAGGCATTTGATTCAGTAGTTCATTAGATCTGTGATCGTGAATCACCGCCTCACAGGTAATTGTATTTCAGGGCTTTGCAAATAAACTCAAATCAGTTACAAGTAATTACAATAATTTACTCCAAGTCGCACCCAATAACTCATGTTAATTAGAACTCCCTCTGTCAATTGGCCTCCCAGGCGTGACTTGACTCAGATCCCTGGCTTCATCTGTTTTGGGAGTGGAAAGCTATGCCCATGCATTCTCGTTCCATTTTCTATAAGTAAAATTAATTATACTATTTACAAGTCATAAATAAATTTATTTACATCTAATTTAACACTACCTAAATTATTTAAAACAAATTTCAGTCAAATAAATGAACAAATTTCATTAAATTACAAGTAATTTAATATTTTTTAAATTATTAGTAAATCAAGTAATTTTTTTTTTTTTGGTTAAATTTAAATTTATGCAGTTTTCTAAGGTGAAAACCTTAATATTTTAAACGTCAAATGATGTTTAATCTTTTCCACTTTCTGGCCTTTTTTCTAATAAAAGTGATTTTATTGCGCGCAAATAATTCTTTGTAATTATGATTATTTAATAGCTTTTACCTGTGGGGAAGAAATTTGGCTATCAACTTTGGCAACATAACGTGATTTTTTTTTCATATTCCTCTATGTGGGAGAAGCTTAAAAACGGTCTGTTTCAAATTATGTATGTGTATCTAAATATATTCCTGGCGCTAAATCATTCGTCCCTTAGCAATTGAAATTGAAAGAGTATAATCCATTTATTGTGAGTGATGCTTTATAGGCTGGGATACAAATAAATTAATATAAGTACAATAATTTATTACAAAAAACTCATTAGTAAAACTTGACATTTCTCACAGAATTTAGTCTTAAATCTTATTTATATCTATGTATAATGAAACTTGGAAAGTCAGCCTAGATTACGTAGCTTTTACGCTACAAAATCATTTATTTGTTATTGAATTAACAATTGTAATTAACGATTGTTGAATGAATAACCCTGTACAGATTCAGTACTACTTTATAATAATATAATATAATTCCCACAGAGTCAATTAAGTAATTTTCCAGAATGAAAATAAAGTGCTTTAATCTGTCTCGTTGGTATTTTTCCTATACCAAATTATAAAGTAAATAGTGTATATATATATATAT
>KZ808692.1:154300-169098 GCA_000696205.2 Oncopeltus fasciatus | reverse complement strand
GGGGGGGGGGGGGGGGGGGGAATCCACGAGGGACAGAACTTGCAACTTTGAATATGGGGATATATATCCCAATAAATCCTTCATATGGCCGTCTGGCGAGAGCGAATTCCATATAAATTTCCCTTGAAGAACGTCTATCGCAGGTCACCTGGCTCAGATCATAAAATAAAGCCAGGTCCATCTATTAATCTTCATTAAGTTGAATTGAAAATTAATTTGTCTGCTGAAAACCGGCTCCCAACCACAGACAAAATAAGAAATAAACCTTGTACATAACACCTCATAACAGATGAGGATATATCCCATGTTTTAGAGGTAAAACATGGGATATATTGACAAATTTCACTATTTTTATTGACTGCTTGAATTTCCTTCCAAAGAGGAAAAATACAGTGTTTCTATTTCTTTTCGAAAATTATCTCCTTTCCATTTTAGCAGATTTTCTGTAGACTACTCTACACTCCAGCTATTCACGTTGGCAATATAAAGCGACTTTTGATAAATTTCAAAGAGATGATGTTCAGAAACCATTTTGTATATANTATATATCAAATTGAATATTTAAGCTTCCTTTTGTAAACCACTGAAAGAACTCGTTAAAATTATTTTAATATTTGTTATTTTGGATTTTTGGCACTGGCCGTTCTTCCTCACATGTAAAAACCACTCCCAGCCATAGAACAATATTTACTTACAGAATGTAACAGCCCAATAAATTAATTAAAGTAATATATTTAATGTTATCGTTGTTAAGTAAACAATTTTATAGAGCAAAATAGGTTTAAATGTGATTTTATACCTTTGATTTTCCAGAATGGAAAAAAAAAATTATTTAAGAGACTTGAGCCAGCCCACTTATTTCTAAAACATATATACCAAATTAGGTATTTAGGGTTTTCACTGCGAAATCTTAAAAAAATTCATATTTCCTCTGTAAATAAATATTTATTCCTAATATGTATATATATGATGTAAATAATATTTTACCTTAAATAGTTAAATTACATGTATTCAATGGCTGTCGTCTGCGCTCTGGGCAGTGGTCTTCCATCTTTGGGCGTAACATTGTCTTCTCCACTTTCTCTAGCACTGTTAGATTTTCAAATGACTTATTTTCTTGTAACGTGTTAGTCTGCATGTTTTCCTATCTCTTAGGGCAGCTAATAACGACGGATTCATATAAAGTATATTTCAAGTGTTAAGACTGGTATGGACATATGGCATACAAATTTGGGGCTGTACAAAAAGTCGAAATAACTAATGAATTAAAAAATAAGATACTCAGAAGTATAGGGGATGCCCCCTGGTAGGTTAGAAATGACACTATATATAGAATTCTGATTGTTGAATATGTCGGCGAAATAATTTCAAAGTATGCAAATAGCTACATAATAAGAGAATTAACACTCACAGTAATCCTGAAATACAAATCATAGTTCTTAAAAGAGCCTTCAAACCTCTTTAAGACTTGGTGACTGTTAAGTATATAGCCGAATCACCGGGAGACTAGCGAACGGGCTACACCCCACAGCTGTGATACATATGTGAGAGAAAAGTAACTTGTTGTTGGGCCAGCTCAGTTGTTCCAAAAAGAGGTAGTTTTAGAGAGTTAAAGTCCCACACTACCAACATGTAGGTGCCTATTGGAATTTCCATCTTCCCTATAAGAAAAAAAATGTTAGAAATAACTCTGTTGATTATATACATTTTATTTAATATTAANCTTTGCATAATAGAAGAGGGATCGCAAGAATATTTCTGTCTCGCTACGGGGGGGATACACAGATTGTTTATCAATTTTTAGTGCAAGGGAACAGAATAAAAAATCGAACTGTCCCAGCTAGGACTCGAACCTGGATCTCCTGCTATCCAGGCCGGTGCATTTACCAATTATGCTACCAGGACAAGTCTGATAAGTTATTAAATTCCCCGCACTAGTGTCGAGAGTCTAATCTCCGAGGCCCTCGAATATATCGTCTCATGCTCGGAGGAGCTGACATTGTCAAGTTGTTTAAATTATTCTCGTTATTTACTTTTAAATTTTAATTTTATAAATATTATTTTTTTGTGGTATTCAATCCCATATGAATTTTAACAATTTTTAGTGCAAGGGAACAGAATTTTAGTGGCTGGGGCAGTTAGATATTTTATTCAGTTCCCTTGCGCTAAATGATATTATTTTATTATATTTCAAAAGTAAACGATTCTGAATAATGTTTCTAGCAGACTCTTACGAGCCGCCATTACGTGAAAGCAAAACACGAATGTTGTTGAGTTTTCGTAGCACTGGGAGGGTTATTTTGCTCATCATGTCGAGAACTGTGATGCCGTGTTCTCTCTCACTCCCCTTTTGCTATTTACAGCTTTACATAATTACAGAAAGCTTATTTTCGAACTTTACAGTGTCATTTCGCGTCTTATATGCTCACTTATAGTGGATTTTATTGCTTCGGAAGTATTCAGATTCTGACAACATTCAATTTTAACAAAACTATAAGTGTCTCCATTTAATTCAAAATTTTAGATAAAGAGAAAATGATTTTACGATTATTTCATCTACTTTTATTGCTATTTATCCATAACTGTTTTAATCTTCCCCTATCACGGCCTGTAGTTTACTTGCATAAAATTTTCATAGCAGCTATTGTAATTTTTACTATCAAACTATTATTTTTAGTATTACAAGAATTCTTTTAAAATTTTTCATGCGGCTAGTGGTAATTTTTTATTACTTATTTACGGTGTTTTCAAAAATGTAGTTAGCCGTAAACAACAGCTCTTCTCGATTATAGGTGTGTGCGTATGAATCCCGTTATCTGCGGTCATTCGCTTCTTCCTTTTTTTTATGGCTACTTAATTTTCTTGGATAAATGAACTCTTTGATATTTTATTTACTTGAAATTTCATATTTTTTTTCAATTATATTTGAAGATTCACCACTTCTGAAGGTTCTGGAGACGACACTTCTTAGAGATAGAAGGTACATCCAGGATGTCCCACTATTTGAAATTTCCATTTACTACCTTCTTCCGCGCGACATGTCCTTTTTCTCATGTCAAAGCTCGCTTATCTCTAAGGTATGGTTCTTAATTCTATAATAATTCTTCCATTTGTGTTTTTTTTATTATACTCCTGTTGGTATATTCCTTCAATGATATTCGACGTTTTGAGCCATTTTTTCCTTTATCTGGCTCATTCTTAGGTTAATAACTTTTGGTCATGGAGGGTCTATACACATAAAGCCACCCTATTGTAAACAGCCAAGGTTCTAGGAGCATTTTCTCTCAAGGAGGAATTCAAACACGCAGCGTCAGGCTTCAGAATTCCGAATATATGCCTTGGGATAACCCCCCAGATCTCTGATTTTTTATTAGCTCATTTGATTCTCCCTCTGATTTTACATAATAACTTCATCATTGTAATATTTTTTTTTTATACGTGTTAGCCTCCCATTCAACCACTTAGGGTCAAGGAGAGTTACAACTAACTCCTTCATCTTAGAACGACCTCAGTCATCTATGGCTATGGTTACTCCAAGAGAACTTCTATAACTTGGCTATTACAACTCTGCATTCTCCTAAGCCACCCAGCTATCTGACTCCTTCTAACACTCCCCCAGGACCTATCTGTCGACCTTTGAGGACGTCAGCTGCCCAGCTGCCGACCCAGATATACTGACAAAGACCGGGGCGCGGCGCGGCCTTCTGAAGGAGATCCGTGGGCTAGCTGAATGGGGCCGTGCCGTCTTTGTGAATGGGCGAGTGGGCAGCCTTATCAATGGGAGGGGTGGGCGGCTCACCCCCACCTCCACCCCCTCCCCTCCACTCCCTTATACTCCCTCGGCCAAATACTACCTAACCTGTAAATCATTTGATATCAGCTGATTTGGTCAAATTAAATTTCACCCATCCTACTATGAGTTCAATATAAGAACCAGTGAACTCCATCCTGTTATTGAGAAACTCCCGTTCGAAAAATTTAATTATATCTGACATACAATAGAATCCCTTTCTGATCTTTCTAAAAAAATATAGCATCTAAAATTGTATAACTACAACAAATCATTAGATACTATGCTAGAAGTCACAATAAACTGGCTAGTGCCTATGTTCAGGATCTTGTAAATCCTTTCTGTATTAATTGTAATTTTAAGGATAGTTTAAAATTAGAGGGATATTACATACATATTTAGCAACAAAAATTGCACCTTTATTTTTTTAGAAAAAAGTTAACTAGATTTACTATAGTTTTCCATTAAATCAACCCCTTCGCAAAATGCTCAAAATATTTTCAGATTGATTAAAAATCAATGGAAATATTTTAAAAACACATTCCCCTAAAAAAATATTAGATACATTGGCACCTTGCGAAGCATTCGAAAAAAAAAACCAATCTTACTTAAGAGAAAATAAAGATATCAAAATTATATAAAACCATGTGTTTACGTGTATTCTATTCTATATTTGTGCTCTAGCACAAAAATAAAACGCCCGTCATCACTTATAAATAACAGATTTTCAATATTTTAATAAAAATATAGAAATGGGTAAATGGTTAATTATTTAAAAGCTGAATGTAATAATGAAGGAAAAATATCACTCAGGCTGGCCAGTGATATCGCTCAGTCATCATTGTTCAATCTCATATATTTGAGAAGAAAAAAAAATTACAGTAAATGCATATTATAAAATGAAGTTTATAATAAAATAAGTTTATATATAATATATAGAATTCTGATTGTTGAATATGTCGGCGAAATAATTTCAAAGTATGCAAATAGCTACATAATAAGAGAATTAACACTCACAGTAATCCTGAAATACAAATCATAGTTCTTAAAAGAGCCTTCAAACCTCTTTAAGACTTGGTGACTGTTAAGTATATAGCCGAATCACCGGGAGACTAGCGAACGGGCTACACCCCACAGCTGTGATACATATGTGAGAGAAAAGTAACTTGTTGTTGGGCCAGCTCAGTTGTTCCAAAAAGAGGTAGTTTTAGAGAGTTAAAGTCCCACACTACCAACATGTAGGTGCCTATTGGAATTTCCATCTTCCCTATAAGAAAAAAAATGTTAGAAATAACTCTGTTGATTATATACATTTTATTTAATATTAATTTTATTAATTTTTTTTAAANAAATTTATATATATATCATTTGAATCGGATATAAATTTAATCGGAAATTTAAATTAAATCTGTCCTTCCACCCTCCGAATCCCGATGGAGACGTATCAGCTGACACACCACAAGCTCTTCACGAAACTTTTTTTTTTTTTCTTAACACTTTATTCAGAAATTACATTCAGCACAGCGCGCATCTTGCAACGTGCTCTCAAGATGGAGAAGCTGCCCAATGGCAGTAGTCGTAAATCACTATTTACATTTACAAATGTTCGTTTTGTTCGTTTTCTTTAATTGTTATTAGGAAGTGTTGGTAATGAGGAGGTCACACGGCCATTTCCTATTGAGATGGCGTGGTGGGTTATTAGGATGGGTAATACTGGATAGAGTTTGGGCAAAAGGATTGAGATGCATGGAAAGGTCAGAGTAAGGAGTTGGTAACGTAATAGGGTGCATCAACTATGATTCTTTTTATATTTATATTTTTTGAATGTTGATAGTTTTGCAGTTCGCACAGTTTGACTCCATAAGTCCAAATGGGTCTCAGCAGCGTCTTATAAAGAGTTAGTTTGTTAGACAGTTAAAGTTGACTTGCGTTTTAACAGCTTGTAAAGTTGTCTAAATCTCCTATTCAGTTCCTGTCTTTCGATTCTTGTGTGTGTGTGTTCAATGTTAGTCGAGAGTCAATATGAAAGCCCAGATACCTGACGCAGTCGGAAGTAGGGATAGGAATATCATTAAAGTAAATTCTGCCAGGTTGTTTCTTCTTTAGTGTGAACGAAGCATGACAGCATTTTCATTCTATGACCTTAATGCGCCAGCGCTGGCACCAACGCTGTATGCCCATCAGATACCGTTGGGGATTTTTCTGGGTGTAAGTGAGTCAGCATCGGTAGAAAGGATTGCTTGGTCATCAGCAAAGGTTGCATGGAGTGTGTTAGGATAAGTAGGGATATCGGCAATATACAGGATGTAAAGGATGGGCCCGAGCACACTACCTTGTAGAACTCCCGCCTCCACTTGGTAATATTCGGCGTAATCTAATCCTTATCGGACCCTGAAGAATCGATCAGAAAAATCAATTAAAATAAATTCCAAACATATGACAGTTATGTTTAAATCAGAAGCGAATTAACGCGTTTTAGTTCATTTATATTCCAACAAAATAAGCTTTGTTTGTTTTAGCATTGAAGATTTTAAAATTGATTCGAAAGAATAAAATGAAACCTGTATTTTAAGGAAATTATAAGTGTAATTAAAAAATAAAAGAAAATGAAGCACTCACCAGTGTGACATATGCTAAATATGGTCTAGTGTTATAAAGTCCATATAAAACTTGTTTTAAAAATAATTTCAAAACAATATCCAGAATGTCATGGCAATTTTTCACGGTTAGCATACTACCTTAAATAATCATAATGTATAATTAAAAGTGAATTTAGAAAAATTAATTTAGTTAAGCTAATATATCTATCAATATCTTGAGAAACAAAATCTGACCAATATTATGTAGACTAAGTTAGCTTTTCAAGTATAGACCTGTAGAAATGAGCTCTTAGAATACCGTTAACGGGGAATAATCAAGTTTTTCTAATCATAAGCTAATTCTGCAACAAACAAATACCGTGTATGTTAAAAAAATAAAAGGGCTTAAGTAAATCCTTGGAATAAGCACAAAACTTTCACTTAAGTGTGTGCCAATGTCGCCCTTAAACCTCCCGCATGTCGTAAGGAAGTCAACAAACTTACAACCTGCAGTCTCAAGCAGGGCGAGCTAATTTGACGGCTTAAGGACTCACCGATGCAGAGGTGTATATTTAAGAATCAAGAGTAGATGCTAATGGCGCGAACATTAATCTCTGACAATATCCCTGTCAGATGACTTATGTCGGCTGTAAATCGCTCTGGAAGAGGTTTGGAAATCCTACCATTCAATATAACCTCCGAAATCACACTACAACCCCCACACTAAGTCGTGAATCGCCATTTTCTATATTTTATATAACAGCTGAATGCAACTATTAATCTTCCAATTTAATACTGCTATTAATGTTCATCCAAGAGTGATTAATCATTTTAAATTTTCATTGTATAAGATTTAAAAAGATAATCCAAAGAATAATTATTCAAATAATATCATATAATATAATATAAGGAACTCCTTGAACCTCAATCATATCTGGATTATTTAAAATGAGTAACGTGCATTAAAAAAAAACAACATCAAAATAATAGGCTCATAGAGGCACTTAAAAGAAACACATAGGGGCGCCGGGATAGCTCAGGGGATCCGTACGGGTCTCGCAATCCTGACGCCGCGGGTTCAAATCCCGCCCAGGTCAATCTTTTATTTATAATATAGAAGGTTGCCTGAGCCATGGGTGTTTAAAATAGGGTGGCAACCTGTAGATAGCCCCTCCCTCCAATGACCCTTAGTGGTTGCAAGGGAGGCTAGCACAGGAGAAAAAAAAAAAAAAAAAAAAAAAAAAAAAAAAAAAAAAAAAAAAAAAAAAAAAAAAAAAAAAAAAAAGAAACACATGGTATGGATGTGACTATTCATTATCCACGACACACTAAAGAAGGTGTGTGGGCAACTGATACTTACGAATACAATAAGAATGATACCCAATTATGGCAAAGTGAAACTAGGCACAAACCCAGAACTCTCTTGGTTATTTCAAACCAACATAGCACAGGAGGAAAAAACAAATTGTACACTGTGGGTATTGAACCTAGGTACCCTGTAGCAAAAGCGTTACTCAAGCACTGTAACGCTCTATTCCATCATGAATAAATACAAATGATAAGCTTGTAAAACATATGTGTAGAATTTAATATTTCAGATTTTTTATAATGTCACATTTTTACAAAAATAGTATGCAAGAGTATAAGTAAGAAGGTGGAGTACCCTTCTTCCTAACGCCTCGTGGGGATTGGTCGGGCTTGGCCTGCCATTCTGACCTTAAACCTTACTCACATTGCCTTTTGAAGATTGCAAGACCACTTAACCCTTCTCCACATCGGTTTTAGCCACTAAAGAGTCAATAATTTTTAAAGGAAAATATACATAAACCACAATTTTTATTTTATATTTGCAAAATAGTGTCACGTTATTCCTTTTCTTAAGAATAATCTCTTAGAAATATTTTACCTCGAATGTCCATTTTCCTTTTTAGTGGTAATAAGTAAATATATTCCTGTAGCTATTGAGAATGATCACATAACAGGCTTTTGAATTGAAAATAGTTTCAATATTTTCTCCGTTCCTACATCAAAGTTCGCAAAATATTAGTCACCAAAATTTATATATATATTTAATATTTGAATATTCGTTTAATGTAATTGGAGTGAGGGAGTGAGAGATAACCTGCAACGACATGTGTGCGTAAAAAAAAACCCGTTTTTTTTGCTGTTGTGGGCGTAATATTTATCTTAAAGTAATGAAACTCGCTAAAGAATTATTTATTTATAAAAGATTTATTTGAGAATTTTATATTTACTCAGCGAAATTCAACAAATAAAATTTCGAGGTAATTTACCTAAAAGTAGTGAACATTTATAACTTTGTAACCTAGAGGCAGCAATTTGAATTTTTTCTTAATGAAATATGGCATGTCGCTTTTAAATTTGAAATTAAAATGCAGGTTCGGTATAAAGTGAAATTAAACGTCTGGAAGAAAGGATTACCTAAAAAGGTAAGTAAAGAGTAAAAAATATTATTCGCTGTAAATTCTTCATGAGAGTATTTAGTTCATATATATATTTATAATTATAGTTAAAATATAATTATAAAAACAAAAACAAAATAGAATGCACACATTGCTTACCTTCATACTTTCTTGTACACAGTATATATCAATTGTTGGAAATAAGTCTCGTGAAATTTTATTTGCTACCCTGAGTACTAGAAATACTTTCTAGAAAAGATCAATTCGTTTTTATTCTCTTTAATAAACAGGATTTACGTGTTCAGAACTTCATTTATTGGGCCTGGTGCACATTCAACAACAATTAAATATTTGTAATTATATAATTTTATAAACATATACTTGTGAGATCCTAGCCAAAAGTATTAGGAAACGAAAAAACTATTTAAATAAATTTATTTTTTCCAGTGAAAATAATTATTTATCTCAGAAAGATTGAAAAAGGCCATCGATATAAAAGCTATCTATTTATTCCCAGCCTGTTTACCCACTCGCTTACAATGAGTGTTCGAGAGTGATTACAGTGAGGATTCGAGAGTTCTAACCCAGGGTTTTACTTCACAAAAATCCGTATTACTATAAATATGGGTAAGAGTGATGGGAGAAAATAAAAAATACTGTCATGTCGAATCTGTCCGAGCATATTTAGATCAAGAACAATGAATAAAAAAAACAGGTAAAAATATGAAATTAATGGCAAGCATATAAGAACATGATTACGTTATGAAGGCGTTGTAGGCTGATGTGCTATTAAGAAGAGCCCACATTTCTCTAGCAGCTAAGCAAACATGGCATCAGACAAAATCAAGGAGGCAGAAGAAAGTACATAATTTCTGTGGAGACCAGCAATTATATTTGAGTTAGCCTGCTGACGGATCTGGGGCAAGGCGGGGCCCTCAATGAGCGATGGACTCACGTGATGGGTCCCAGGTTTGTTTGAATTCCGGAGTCCACTGACCCGCGGAGGACTTCCGGTCGCATTAGAACCATTGGCGAGTGATCCATCAGGTTAGCAGGATGCCATTTGGATAGCTGCTTATAAATTGTAAGGATAGTCGTAAGCTGCCCGAGGATCTGAAGCATGTCTACGCTTGACTCCTCCCACAACATTCAATCAATGCGAACAGCATCCAAGAGGCAAAAGATTAAGCTAGGGGATGAGAATCTACTTAAGTTCTTCCTTGAGTTGGAAGGAGATATTGGCTTCATATTCATTAAGTCGGCTAAGATTTTCTTGGGACGGGAGTACGATTTGCTGAGTTTGGTGGTAGTGGAAGTAGGATCAAAGTGTATGTGAATCTTGGCTTGCACATAAAACGACTTATAACGACAGAATTAAAAGAAGAGGTTGAATTTAGTAGAAGAAACGATGAATTTTTATCTAAGGGTGGGTCTTATGCGCTAATTAGAGATGCATGGACAGAAAGGTTATATACCATTTTGTTAGTGCATTCAATCTTGGTTTTTGTTTGCCATTTTTGACTCTTTTTTTGATAGTACATCCATCGGAAGAATTAAGAGTATTTTTGTCGATAGTTACCGGTACCAAAATTAAAAGCTGATAAAAACTTAAAAGGTTTCTTTTTTCTTCAAAATAAATAGAAATTTCAGTTTATAATTTCCGCCTTAACTAAGGCTGCCCCCTTTCAGGATACAGCAGCCAATAGAATGGAAGTACTTATATTTCATATAATAATTTTACTAGTAATCTATATATAATATGTGTTGAACTCAGAATACTAGAAATATATNTTTATTTACCGTTTCTTCTTTCGGGTTGGACTGTGTCAAGTTGTTGATAGTTTCCGAGCTATCGCTATCATGTAATGGCTTCTTCAGGGCTGAATAGAGAATATATATAATACATTTGAAATGAGCGTATGCACCTAATATTCCTATATATTATTGATGTATAATTTATTTTCTATTTTAATTTTACGAAAAACTCTTATTGAGGAAGATATTCACAAATATAACCACGAGAGCTGAGTAAATTCAGGGCAGTATATATTCAGGTTCGTTGGTCTTAGTTTTTAAGATCGATGATCTCGCCGGCTTATAAGACATATTTTATCATTCATTGCATTCATATTCAGATCCTCTCAGATTATGGGAAATCAGATAGGTTTGAGTAGCTACTATGTGATGGATTTCTATATAAACAGTGAAGATTTATACATTTTTAGACAATATCTAATATCTAAATATCTATCTTTATCCCAAGTGAAAACCACAATGCAGCTTATTGAAATATGTATGTTTACATTTTTAAACTGAGACGTCTTGGGTGTCTGAGACATGGTATTCGCGTCTGACTCACAACAAAAAGCACAGAAAGCTATTTGAAGGCGAGGGGATTTAAAACGAAGAGGTCTTTCATTCATTCAGGAAGGGAGCCTCAAGTTATCAATGAAACATGTAAATGTCTCTCGGACAAACTGATGACTTACTACTGGGCGTTATATTAAGCAGGATTGATAAAGCTGATAAGGGAAACAACAGGATAAGGAACGATTGTAATTCTTATTCCAAAATCTAGAACTACATGAGGGGTAAAAGTGAAGTCGGAAGGGAGGTTAGATTAAGGTTACATAAAAGAAACCTTGCAAACAATATTTACTCAGCGAAATTCAACAAATAAAATTTCGAGGTAATTTACCTAAAAGTAGTGAACATTTATAACTTTGTAACCTAGAGGCAGCAATTTGAATTTTTTCTTAATGAAATATGGCATGTCGCTTTTAAATTTGAAATTAAAATGCAGGTTCGGTATAAAGTGAAATTAAACGTCTGGAAGAAAGGATTACCTAAAAAGGTAAGTAAAGAGTAAAAAATATTATTCGCTGTAAATTCTTCATGAGAGTATTTAGTTCATATATATATTTATAATTATAGTTAAAATATAATTATAAAAACAAAAACAAAATAGAATGCACACATTGCTTACCTTCATACTTTCTTGTACACAGTATATATCAATTGTTGGAAATAAGTCTCGTGAAATTTTATTTGCTACCCTGAGTACTAGAAATACTTTCTAGAAAAGATCAATTCGTTTTTATTCTCTTTAATAANCCCCCCCCCCCAAAAAAAACAAAAGACAGTCTGCACTAATTAATTATTAAATATTTTCTTTTATTTATATTTGATTTTTAAAATGCTCGAAAACTACATTCTACAATTTTTTTTTTTTTTTATCTTTAAAGGTCATTGACGATTTTTCAATATGGTTTCCCTGTAAACAGCTCTTCCTAATTAATAGATTCTAGCAATAAGCAAACTTATAATGGTTTTAAATAGAAGCTTCAAAGCCGAATTTGGTTTTATTATTACTAAAATTATGTGCGCAAGAGCACTCACAAATATAAATGCGTGTGTACTTTTCGGAAAGGACTCTGTTTCCTTCTGTGGATTGGCGGAGAAGAAATTTTAGAATAGTTGTGTCCTGATACCGACGCGATTAGCTTGATTTCTTTTATTGATCTTTTTTTTTTTTTTTTTTTTTTATGTGTTTGCCTCCCTTGCAACCACTTAGGGTCATTGGAGGGATGGGCTATCTACAGGTTGCCACCCCATTTTAAACACCCATGGCTCAGGACAAGCTTCCATTTATAAATAAAAGATTGACTCTGGGCGGGATTTGAACCCGCGGCGTCAGGATTGCAAGACCCGTACGGATCCCCTGAGCAAGGGGCCCCCTACTATAGATCCTGGCGCCCCCTTTTATAGATCTATGCTGAAATTTTAGTAATGAATCTCTGAATAGTGTCTCAAGAATCGCCATTCTCCAGAGGCCCTTGAGCCAACAACATAGAAGGTGGTATGGAAAGCCGTATATCTCTCGTTAGATTGTTTCTCGTTACTATTCTCCTTGGAAGACCTCTGCTTGTCTGCAATAAAGGATTCGTCACATAACGAAGAGTCGTAAGCTCACGGGAAAACATCCTAAATAACAATGTTGCCAGTCGCGTGCGTGGAGGAAAGGTCACAGCCTAGATAGGGAGACTTATGAATATTATTACGACGCTAACGCGGCATAGCGAACGGCCCTAAGGTATAAAGATTGCTTTCTTCTCGGAGGACTCGGAGGTTTCCCCTTGTTGCAAAACGAATTGTTCCAGCGATGGGGGGGACCTGGAAGGATACGAAACCTTGGGATCCGTGCGTTCCTCCATTAGCGTCGTTTTTCCAGCCGCACCGAAATAGCCGGTATTAGCGGGAGTCCAGGGGTGGGGAATTGATTTACTGGAAGAGGTGGAAGTCGGGGCGCGGCATTGCTCCGAACTACTGTAATCAGCGCTGGATGGCAGGATTCGAGTCTGATTATTGTTGTCAGGGCTATTATTCCACGCCGATTGACTGTTCTCCTGCAGGATCATGGTCTTTTCGAAAATCAGATGAATGGAGTAGTTCCGAACCATTACTGCTAATCATACTTCGTGTTGTTTTGTGGAAACTTCAAAGCTATTTACTTAAAAATATCTGGAATGGTCCCCACTTTGCATCATTATAGGAATAGAGACTAATGATAATTACTGGTCACTACTACTCACCTGCACAAAGCGGCTGACGCTAACTAACTAAAGGGGGAAAGACACTCTCGGTCTTCAACTCCCAGAGTATTAACTCACCAAATAAACATATTTTAACGATATTTATGTTGTAAAGTTTTTGATGGTTGCCGAGCTTTCGCACATCCTGTGATGGCTTCTTCAGGGCTGAATAGAGAATAGGGCTGATATTGATTCTCTATTCAGCCCTGAAGAAGCCATCACAGGATGTGCGAAAGCTCGGCAACCATCAAAAACTTTACACGGTCCAACTCGGAATAAACTTTACATACATCTGATGACTGTGGAAGCCTACGTGAAGATATTTATGTTACCAAAAAATTATAAGGCCAAAGTAACAAATACACTTTTCAGAATTTTAAATATATTACTACTAATATCTAAGCGATTCAGATTTTTACTTTTAAGGAAGTCAAACTATTCACGTTAGTACCATGACGCGAATTTTCAAAATTCAGATCTTTACAGATCCTTTATAAAAAATAGGGTTTGTCTAAAATTATATATCTATATGTTTGTGTGTGTGTTGTACTCATGAAAATAATATTATTTCAAAGTCTCCTATAAAAGCCCCACTCCCATTCGACCGATTTCAAATTTTAATGAACTTATACTATGATCTACAAACAAAACAAAAAAACCAAAAAAACGTACATACCAACTTTGGGAATGCTAAAGAGTGTGCAGACGTGTTTGTGTGTATGTGTGTGCGTAAAGAGAGTTTATTACAAATAATACGGAAAACGGTGAAACTTTTTTTTATATTAAACTTTTATTAATTTATTACACTCTGTTAAATTAAAACATTTTGTAATTTGATCACCACAATGAATTAGAGAAAAAAAAATGACATTCAATATCAATCACATGAGGAGAGAAGGTGATCAATGACACCACTCTCAAGGTGAAACTAGAGCAAAAATTTAGATACACGGCGAAAACGAGACGTTTTAATTTGTTCCAGTCGTTCGCCGAGAATTTTTTTTATTTAATTTTAGAAAACCACTACAATTGTAATAACAGCCCTATTTTCTCCACCCTAGAACACGTTTTACATTTCAATATAACATTTTTGAAATCGGTGATAAATTTGTCGTCACTTGCTACACGCCCTGTATATATTTTTAATTCCTGTATATCTAAATAAACGTACTACACTCGATAACACTGCACAACAAAAAAATATTTTTTGAATGTTTCCTACACTAAATTAGTCTATTTCTACTAATTTTGGGGTGATAAAAACGAAAATAACATTGAAAAATTTTTATTAGCTCTGGTTTTTGAGATATACAGCACTTAATCTTAAAGAGTAGTTATACTATACGTGAAAAGTGAAAGTACAAAAAACAATATTGTTATGTTTCTTTTAGAATATTTTAAGTACAAAATTGAT
>KZ808692.1:142317-153283 GCA_000696205.2 Oncopeltus fasciatus | reverse complement strand
ACTTACGGCAATATCCGTTACAACGTAATAAGTGAAAAATTTAAATTTTTCAACTTTTTTTACCTTAAATTTTTACGAGAATCGTTTTATAAAGATTATATATAATTAATAGCTGAATAATTTAACCATTTTTCGTTTACTGCCAAATTTAATAATATTTTCTTTAACGCTCACTTCTCTTATAAAGTTTTCTTTTTATTTGTGTCCAACCTAAGAGATAATAAGGACATTTCTCTCTCTCTCTCTCTCTCTCTCTCTCTCTCTCTCTCTCTCTCTCATCTCTCTCGCTCACTCTATCTCCGTTTCTGACCTTCTCTCCCTCTCTAGAACACAAGACACCCAGACACTTTCTTGTTCAGCCTCATATGACAGATTTCCTTCGCGGACTTTCATATTTATGTAACGCAGTGAATTTTATTAGACCACAAGTACGCACATTCGTTAATTTAAACGCTAATTAATTTAATTTAAACTTATTTTCATACATAATTTTAAGTTATATTAGGACAGTGTATTCGTTGAAAAATCGAAATATCTTATAGACCAGTATGTTCTGGACCTATCTAAGATATTTGAACGCTATCGTAACCTATGAGCCAAATATCCACGGTAAAGATTAAGTTACGATTAAAACAAGACATATGACCAAAGAATGTTAAATGCTTATTTTCCGAATAAAACTTATTAAAGCAATGTGCAATTCGTTATCCTTCCAATTTAAATGATTTTCGATTGAAACAAGTTTACAACTCAATTTGCACACATCTCATTTATAGTTATAGTCCTGCATTCAGCCTCACATGCTACGTCACTATTAATTACCTCCGACCTGCCACTTGTGACTATCAATGTCTTTCTCGTGTCCTGCCTGTAAATTATTACGGCCGCCATCATCCCGCTTGATTTACCGTCGCATATTAGCTCTCCTAGAAGTGCAAGCCGAATGCATTTTATTGCAGCGTCTTAATTACCCCCGCTTGGTGGAATGGTGCCTGCCTCAAGCACGCCAGAACTACTCCTTGCGAAGACGACGTATTCTCGCAATATCGCGGTTGTGTCCCCATTGGTCCCCGACCATGTGACTTGCTTTCGAGAAAAATCACTTGTGGCATAACGAGTACAAAATCAGATCAAATAGCCCTACTTTTGTTTATACAAGTAAAATATACGTTGTGTCCAATACGAGACTTTTGAAATATGTCAATGGATCTCCGCTTTTTTTTTTTTAACAAACTACTGAGTGAGTGAATGAGCCTTTGATAATACAGGTGCCCTTTTTTACTATAGATATCCTCAAAACTTGCAGGTATCCTCTGCTTACTAGAGTCAGCCTCTTCAGACACAGTAGTCCTTCAACAACTAAAATAAGTCTCTGCAAATACAGGTCTCCTCTTCTGACTGTAGTCGGACTTTACAGTCGCAGGTGACCTCTACTGACTACAGCCTACCACCAGAGACACAATTGTCCTTCAACAACTAAATTCAGCCTCTGCAAAAACAGTTCTCCTCTTCTGACTGTAATCCGGCTTTACAGTTGCAGGTGACTTCTACTGACTGCAGGCTTCCACAAGAGACACAGTTGTCCTTCAACGACTGAAATTATCCTTTACAAACGCTGGTTTCCTTTGCTCACTATAGTCAACCTCCACAGACACAGTAAGACTGAAACTATCCTACAAATACTGGTGTTCTCTGCTCACCGCAGTCAGCCGCTACAAATACAAGTGACATCTTCTGACTGCAGTCAGACTCTGCAGTCGCAACTAGCCTCCACATCCAAAAGTGCCTCCTAATGATTTTCTAACCACAGGATACTTCTAGCAGTCTGAAGCGTTAAACAATCAGAAGAAACCTCTACGACAATAAGCACTATCAAATTCTACAGTTGTCCTCTAATCACTGATGCTTAAATCAAAAAGTTTGAGGATTATTAGAAATTCAAATCAGCTAATGTCTGACTGCAATCAGTTTCTATCGCCACAAGTATCCTAAAATAATTGATGTTAACTATTTAAGTCTCTAACAGTCAATGGTGTCTTCTACTTACTAGCAAAAACCTGAAACAGTCAAAAATGCACTTTATTTGAGTTCGAACCATCTGTGTCGACCGCAATTGACAAGAGTAAGTCTCAAATTGTCAGATGTGTTCTTTGCCAGCTGCAGCTGACCACAAACAATCAATAGTGACTTCCAGTTACATAAAGAAGCTTCAGATTATCAAAGTTGAGCTACAGAGACTGCAGCCAGCACCAACGTCTTCTCACCACAGCCTACCTCTGTGAAAGGTCTCCTCTACCGACTGAAGCTAGACAGAAATAGGTGTCTTCTACATACCGATGACAACCTGAAACGACCAGAGATTTTCTCTAGAGCAGTTATCCTTAAAGAGCGCCATAGGCATCCTCTTGTACCATCGGACATCCTGAAACAATCAGAGACTGCACTCAGAGACTGCAGTCAGCTCCAGTGACAGGAGCCTCGAAGTGCCAGGAAGGTGGGTCAGGCAGGTGTAGCCAGTGACGACGCCCACGAGAGACACTAAACCCGTCGGCGATGATCGATTTATCTCCCGGCTGACCCAGATGGCGATAGTAAAGGCCGCAGGAAATCTGAATGGCCCAACTCAGCGTGGGCTTACCGAGAGTCACTCTTGAATGAAAGTCAGTGGATTACTGACAAACAGGAAATGACACCCGTCAGCTGGGTTTCTCTTCCCATCAATATTTATTTTTGGGTAAACAAATGTTTTCCACGGAATATAAAACACTGCAATAAAAAAAACAAAACACTATTGTCTCCCACGCAGTTGGCGTTTTATATGTCTAGCTTATTTTACGCTTAAATAAGTCGGCAGTAGGCTGTTTTATAAGAGATATTATTGCTTTAGTCAGGCTAAGAATAATTTTTGAAATTAAAAAAATAACTTTTCAGAAGAACAAGATGCATATTGGAATAGCCTCCAGTTATACTTAAATTTATCGTCATAATTTAAAACGTATCATTAAAATTGTAATATTTATTCAGAGAAAAATAGTAGAATCTCTGTCATATTTATACAAAAATAAAAATAAAAACTAATATTTTTTGTAAAAAGTGCCGCATTCTGAAAAGAATTCAAATTGAATAATCAGCTTTAGGGCTCCATGATTTTTTACATGTAAGAAAAACATTGTCTACTCCTTTCATTGTTCTACTAGCAAAGTTTAATTAATGTGAAGAGAGGATTGTCGGGAATTCGGTTATGATAGTTGAACAATTTAAAACTAATTTGTAACCAAAATAGTTTTTATTTCAGCCAACGTTTCGGCCCGAATTTCAGGCCTTCATCAGGGCAAGTAGGGAGATGGGAAGAGAGAGGGAAAGAGAGTGAGAGACTCGTGCTCAACTCTCACGACGTAGACTCAGTTGAGAACGGGTTGAATTTACAAAAATTCTGTTCTTCACAATTGGTAGATGAGTTGTCATCTTTATGGTATTTCCAATAAAATTAAAATTGTTTTAGTATATTATTCTGACAAAATAATTTTACTTCGTTATTTATATAGACAAAATTACTCTATGTTTCTAGTATGTTTAACCGTTATTTAAAATAAATACTTAAATTTAAAAATATTCTTTACTAGCAGTGTTTAAGTAGGAATGGTACATTTAAAAACTGGATGCACATATTTAATGCATATATTTAATGCAAATTACCAAACAGTAAATACATTATGTTCAGTTAGCAGGTTTAAAATAAATAAATAAATATATCAGTCAAATAGGATAATTTCCAGCACATTTAGAAAATAGGATATTTAAATCCTCATCGGGGACAAAAGATTTCTTATTTTATTTTTTTTGTTTAGTGAACAATAGGTAAGTTACATTACTAATAGAGTTTTACACAACTAAAAATTTCAGTCTTTGCAGAAGTTCCATTATTTTTAACAGATGAGCGCTTTTGGGATCAAGGAGCCATCATTCAAGCCCAATTATCCCCCTGTGTGTATTAGAGATAAGCTTTGAGAAAAAGAAAGTAAACTAAATATTTCTTAATACACCAGTGTAAGTTGCCAGCATATTGCATTGACTGTAAAAAATAGAAATGTAACAATACGGAGGTTTCAGAAGAGAAATTTGTCTGGATTCGATCAATCTAAGTTTCAAATTACAAATAAAAAGATAATTGTGTGTATCTTTATTTGGAGGTAACTAGTTTTATGTATTATTTATTTGAATAACGTAAAGTTTTAGGCGGGATTTGCTCTTGGGAGTTGTAGAATTGAAAACTGATTTGTAAACAAAAAAGTTATTTTTAATATTTTCTATGAGTATTTAACCATAGGTAATAGTCATTTCGTACATTATATATATATANGGATAGCTCAGGGGATCCGTACGGGTCTCGCAATCCTGACGCCGCGGGTTCAAATCCCGCCCAGGTCAATCTTTTATTTATAATATAGAAGGTTGTCCTGAGCCATGGGTGTTATACTATAATTTTTAGTATCTTCAGTAGGTGGTGAATTAATGAAAAACAAAATTCCCAAAAATGAGAAAAACCTCTGTAGCTGCATTCCTAATATTTTTATTACATGATGGGGTTCAGTCAAGGTAGATCCAAAAAAATACAAATTTTTAAAAAAAAGTGTATTTTTGTTTAAAAAAATGATCTGCCTATCTGCGTCGAAAAACTCTCCATTTGAACATATTCCTAATATTTTTGTGTTATATGTTGTGGATAAACAATAAGCAACACAGCTAATATTTGTATTCATAACAAATAACATTTATACATCAAATTAGCACACGGTTTAGCATTTCGTTTAATTAACATTTATGACTTTCATTTAGTAATAATGTAAAAAAAAACACTGAAAAAATCTAGATATAATCAATTGTTTATCTCTTACTAGTAATTATCTAATCTCATTTTAATGACAGGGGATGACGAGGTGTGAGGTAATTCTTCATTTTTGTGAGACCAGGTGAACGGTTTGATGGTTCGAATTGAAATTCTGAAAATAAACTGCCCTTGGCAAGATTAGTTTTGGTTATTATTATATTTTGTTAATAATTATATATATATATATATAAACACACATTATTTAGTAATTTTTATACCATAGTTTATAGTCATTTTGCACATTTTAGAAAGTATATACAGAAAATGAAACACTCGCGGCTGCGATATGTAGCAATGAAGAACAGGTCGGATAGAGAGTGCAGTGCACACACAAAACGAAAATATCACAAAGAGCAAGATTTTCAGGGATCTCCCGCCCTTCGTCAGTGAGGAGTGGGAGTATCTCTCATCGCACTTCTCACTGACTAATTGTATGTGCACTGCACTCTTTATCCGACCTTTTCTTGACTGATATATATATATATATATATATATATATATATAATGTAAAGATCTTACCAATGATATTTCATACTTGAGTAAATCTATTTTTTTCTTTAAGTCGATACACTTAAGGTCCAAAATTTCTTCAACTTCTCCTGGTGTCTTTCCCAAATACATTTTGAGACATTTGATCGGCTCCCCACTCCTCTTAAGCAAATCTTCATCGACTAGCTAGAAAATCCGAAGGAACAATTACTACCCTGGCAGTCAGTGTAAATACATTATATAAGTAATTAAGGAATTACCCTTTTTATGGCTAACATAAATATGATAGCCAATGCTGTGTAGTAGACTATATTCTGCTGTTTCATGAATAAGTGACGANAAAATTACTAAATAATGTAAAACGTGAGTATTATAAAATTGTTAAAATTATACATAAAATTAAAAATTATAAATTTTAATACATATTACAGGGATTATAAAGTAAGAGCCCCAATTACATTCGTGGTTTAGTTATTGACTTAATTATATAAATTGACTTATATAAATAATAGTAAAGGAAACGGTGAGTGTGGTGGTGGGGATGAGATAAGAAGGAGCTACCGGAAGCCCTCCTTCCTCCCTTCCCCTCGATGGGAAAGACGAAAGAAGGCCTATGGGATCATTTTGGGAACATGACTTACGAGCTGGAGAAATACTTTTAAAGAATTTTTATGATCGTTTGCGTTTAAGAATATTATATACGCTAGTATAAATGAAGAAATGTAGACTGTCAGTTTTATTGATTATCAAGTTTATTTCTAGATGCATTTGTCATGGATGGGAATTTCAATCTTACGATAAAAACAAACTGACACAAACAATGTGGACTTACGGAGTAGAAATCTGGGGTGCCGCCAGGCCTTCCAACATCCAACGAATCCAGTCCTTTGAATACAAAACCCTCGGAATAATATCAAATCCTCCCTATTACGTATCCAATTCCTCCCTTCACCATGATTTTATCATCATCCTCCCTCCTTTCTTTTCAGGATCTCATTTCTTCCCGGTTCAGCCTTTTCTACAGTTAAATGCCATACCATCCTACTCCACTAGCACAGACCTTGTCCTCCAACTCCAACCCCTATAACCATCCCCGTCGACTCAAACGAAGATGGCCCCGCGACCTCCTGGGGGCATAGCATCTGTAAATAATTTGTGAGTGGTGTTGTTGGTCACCTTCTCTCCTCGTGTGATTGTCATTGAATGTCATTTTTACTTTTCATTTCAAATTACAAAATGTGTGTTATTTACCGTTTCTTCTTCCGGGTTGGACCGTGTCAAATTGGTGTTATTTGCCGAGCTTTCGCACATCATGTGATGGCTTCTTCAGGGCTGAAAAGAGAATGAGAGCTTTTCAGCCCTGAAGAAGCCATCACAGCTCGGCAAATAACACCAATTTGACACGGTCCAACCCGGAAGAAGAAACGGTAAATACTTCTGACGACCGTCGAAGCCTAAGTGAACAAAATGTTTTTATTTTTAACAGAAAGTAATAAGTAAATAGAGGTTAATAAAAAATAAATAAATAAGATGCATATGATTAATTATGGAGATTTCGTTTTCAAAAAAAACCAAATTCTTCCATTTCTCAATAATCCACTGACAACTGTTCATAATTAGCAATAAATACCTTCGAAAGTTTAATCTATTAATGCTCTTAAAAGGGCCCACTAAGGATAAAAATAACTCTAAATTAGTAGAACTTATAGAATACTATTGGGCAACTATTTATTAATTCAGATATAGAGAGGTTTTGCAAATGAAGAGAGATTTATTCTGGTCCTGTATAATCCTGAGGGTCCTCGGACCTCCTGTCCACTATCGGAAATAGCTTGGGGGCGATCTGATCAGCAGGTCCGCGGAGTGTGTAGGCTCCGTCGGGCGCCGGGCTAAGTGGCCTTTACCTCTTCCACAGATAAGATATATCTCAGAGGACTTGTCACGAAAAAAGACGCTGAGAGAGAGAGCGCGCCCACGGTCCTCGGCAGGTAGACGGCAGGGAGGACACTAATACAAATACATAATTCCTCCAAATAGAGTGACTTCCTCTAGGAGGCCGAGAGAAAGCCAGAGAGAGCCGCCATCGGACATGTTTACAAAAAATCTAGTATAAACTACAATAGAGTTTTCACTATCTATAATAAAATACTTAATGAATAAAATAATTAGACACTCTAGAATCCTAAAACCATTTTCAATTGGATGCTTGAAGTGTCCGAGGAAAACATCCATATATATGTATTCCTTATATATGTATATCCTTGAAAATTCTTGTATAAAAAAAATAATTAAAAGTAACAGCTGGCATTGTATTGATTAATGAGTGGCAGAGGATTTTTAGTAGCACTAGTAGTAGCACTATTTATGCTTGCTCTTGAAGATGTAGAGACGAACAGCCTTTATGCGACCTTAATAACTCCTTCCTTTTGGCAAAATAACTAAAGTTAATAAGAACAATATAAGAAAGAAACGCAAAGATACTGATACTATAGTAGTCTGCTGACTCAGAAAGCATGTTTTAGTAACACATAGTATTATATTAGTATTAAAGACATATATGTAATATATAAGAACTAAAGAAATATTAAGAACTCCTCCCTCCCCTTCATTCACTTACATCCCTTCATTTCGCCAACCTTTATCATTAACAATTTTTTAGTGCAAGGGAACAAAATAAAAATCTAACTATCCCAGCCAAGACACGAACCTGGATCTCCTGCTATCGTTTTCCATTTACGCTACCGAGAAAAGTCTGATAAGTGATTAAATCCTTAACTATCCTGGCTGGGACAGTTAGATTTTTATTCTAATCCCTTGCACTAAAAAATTATTAAAATTTACATGGGATTAAATACAACAAAAACATATTTATAAAATTAAAATTTAAAGGTAAATAACGAGAGTCATTTAAACAGCTTGACAATGTCAGCTCCTCCGAGCATAAGACAATATATTCGTGTGCCGCGGAGGTTAGACTCTCGACACTACTGCGGGGAATTTAATAACTTATCAGACTTGTCTCAGTAGCGTATATGGAAAACGCACCGGCCCGGTTAGCAGAAGATCCAGGTTCGTGTCCTGGCTGAGACAGTTAGAATTTTTTTTATTCTGTTCCCTTACACTAAAAATTGTTAAAATTTACGTGGGATTAAATACAAAAAAAATAGATAAATAAAAAATCTTTATCATTAATTTATCTTTTTTTTTAGTCCTTCTTTCCACCACAGAATAGAAAATTTTGATTCAAATAAAATTTGATATTGAACACAAAAAGTATAATTAATCTATTAAATTCGCTAAATGTCACAAATGTTGGAAGTGTTAGAAACTCCATAACCAACTTGTAGCAGAATTTATAAGAAAAATGGAATTGTGGCTGGCTTTTTGGGCATCTTCAGAATGGGTGGACAAGGTTAAGTATAGATGGAAAATTCTATAAGAAACTTTCAAGATTTTTATCTTATTTGAAAGGAATCTACTAATAATGAATAAGTGTTTAAAAACATTCAAAGCGATTTGCCTAAAAGGGAAATTTAAGTCACATGTATTATACCTTTTGGTCAGAAATAATTCATCAATTAGCTAAAGGTGAGGAATGTTGAATGAGGCACACACCATATATACTTTGAAGTCAATTATCATTATTGAATAGAGAACTATTCTTGAACCGATATATAGCATATAGCAGAGCTCCGTTATCAGGACTGGCTTCCAGAGCAGACAGACCGTTATCACAACTCCAAAATGATGGCTCGCAACCACGTGATGGCCGAAGAAGGAAATGAATGACTCGGACAGCCAATTATCATAGAGAACTATTCTAGAACCGATATATAGCATATATCCAGAGCAGACAGACCGTTATCACAACTCCAAAATGATGGCTCGCAACCACGTGATGGCCGAAGAAGGAAATGAATGACTCGGGCAGCCAATTAAAATTTTAATTGAAAGTTGAATCTTAATGAGAAGTGTGTTTTTACAGGAGCAATGAATCATCTTAACATAACTGAGCTAATTTCCATGGGTCTTTTCATGTTCCCCAATGATTCCCTAATTGATTTATGGGCTGACGTGTTTGACTCCTTTTTCTGGCAGAATTAAGTACAAAAGCGATCGTTAATGTCCACCTGTGGAATGTTTTCTTCACCTCGGCTCTAACACGCAATGGGCATATTGGAATTTTTCATTTTTGCAAAGGAATCATATGTTTCACATTTATTTCTGTTTAGATAAGATAATAAATCTTTATGCGTGAGAGAGAGAGAGAGAGAGAGAGAGAGTGATTGAGTGAGTGAGAGAGACAAAAGAAAGAAATCACTACAAATCAACTTCTCAAAAATGCGTTGATAACCATGGTCGTTGAGCGCTTCTAAACCACAAACTTCTAAAATCATTAGATTTTGGAACTGAATTTTATTTTCGGTTATTTTACTGATTTTAATGTTAATTTTTTTGTATTCAAATTGTATGCACATAACAAAAAACGCATATTAGGAAGATATTTAGTAATTTTTGATGTTTTTGTTCCAGGTGTTGTTTGGTCCAGGTAGATAAAAAAAATACATATTTTAAGAAATGTGTATTTTTTAAGTTATCTGCCAACGTTTCGGCTTACATTGTAAGCCATCTTCGGCATGACGGTGAGAGAGGACGTCGAGTCCCTAAGATGACATTTTCATGACTAAGAATGTGCTCTTTGGGACACGACGTCCCCTCTCGCCTTTATGAGATAGCTCACAATGTAAGCCGAAACGTCCGCAGATAATTTAAAAAATACACATCTTTTTAATTTCATTTTTTTGTATCACCGAACCCCAACAAAAAAAACATCTATAATAATATCTACGGTTAAAATAACTCTCCATTTGAAGATATTTAGTAATGTATTTTAGAGTTAAGCACCCTCCTTCCCTATCTTTAATAGATTTTCTTCAAATAAATAAAGCTGTTCACGATGGTACGTGACTTATGAAAATTTCTTTGATGCCAATGCAAGATAGAAAGTGCTAAAAAATGTGGTCACTCTGAGATTTTGAAAATAATGTAGCAAAATTCCGGGTGTGACCTTTTTTCCGCTTAAATCAGAGCATGGATCATAATTAACGTAAAGCATTTATTTTAGCACTACTTTTATGTTATATTCTGTATGTTAAGGAACATATTTAAGAACCCGCCCTTGCTTCTTGAGTTTTCTTTTGCAAACCGATTGACGATATTGACCACTGGCTTATGATATAGTTATGTATGCAGCTGACTTTATAAAGTTTTCTGGAATCAGAGAATTTGAAGATGAACCAAATTGTATGTGTACATGTATTAATTACAATTTTTAAGAAAGAAGCGTAATAAAGATGTTTAAAAATGTGCATGTACACTTATCCCTCTCACTCGGTCTAAAATCGGTTTCAATTCACTTTTGTTAATTTTATCTTCATGTATCGTACTATTTCTTTGCTCTAATACATATCAATATTCCATAAAATATTAGAAATCTGACTAATTTACGCATGTCTGTGTGATAGATTTTTTTTTTTTTTTTTTTTTTTTTTTTTTTTTTTTTTTTTTTTTTTTTTTTTTTTTTTTTTT
>KZ808692.1:106167-126249 GCA_000696205.2 Oncopeltus fasciatus | reverse complement strand
AAAAAAAAAAAAAAAAAAAAAAAAAAAAAAAAAAAAAAAAAAAAAAAAAAAAAAAAAAAAAATATACCTTATACCTGACACATCTGACCAACCCATAGAATACAAACGCAGTTGAATACAGACAGTGACAGTGAACACATGTATTCGGATGGATAATGTCCTAAAGCGCTCGCCTACAGAGGATGGTTTGCAGAAACCAATGAAGACGGATAATAGAAGGTATGATAGGCCTTATTAAATATATTCATTATTTACATCGCTACGGCAAAAGTGCATAAGGCCTGATCATTTATTAATTTAATAATTATTTAATGCCTATTATTTATCTAAAGTTATTTTTGAAATGTAAAGTTTAATTTCTTAACACTCATATATATATATAAATTGGGTGTCCCAAAATTAACGCAAGATGCCACTCATCGTTACAATATCTCAAACCTCATGAAGGCGTAAAGCCACATATCTTTGTGTGCATTGAATAAAATATTTAGTGGGGAAAACAAACATAGACATTTATTTTCTAAACAGAAGAAAATATTTGTAAAAAGACCAAATAAAATGAAATATTTAAGAATGAAGAAGGATGGTTTGAGTATTTCTCCTCAGCTCTCCCCTCTTAAGAACACTAATATATATTATTTTGCCTTGTCTTATGTTATGTAAGTTTTATCAAATCTTGTTTGTAGATAAGAAGAGATACGTAAAAAATCTGCTCAGTTTGCCAAGATCTTGCGCGATGGGTTTACATAAGCATCAATATCAAAACTTTACAGATATATATTGTAGGTTTTTCTGGAATTTCAAAGTAAGCGAGTGACGAATAACTACGAAAAATTCGCCTGCTATAATTTTGCTCAAATTACTCAACTCTGTTCCCTCAAATGGTTGTATCTACTTTTATTTTAGGGTTGATCAAGTAATTCGACATGAACAACGTCCTCAGAAATCGTGATAAATCCGGAGATCCCCCTCAAATGTTTTGGCGTTTATAACGTCCTTAGAAATGTTGTAAAATCTGTAAACCCATCTCAAATGGTTCACCAGGTATAACGTCCTTAGAAATGTTGTAAAATCTGTAAACCCATCTCAAATGGTTCACCAGGTATAACGTCCTTAGAAATGTTGTAAAATCTGTAAACCCATCTCAAATGGTTCACCAGGTATAACGTCCTTAGAAATGTTGTAAAATCTGTAAACCCATCTCAAATGGTTCACCAGGTATAACGTCCTTAGAAATGTTGTAAAATCTGTAAACCCATCTCAAATGGTTCACCAGGTATAACGTCCTTAGAAATGTTGTAAAATCTGTAAACCCATCTCAAATGGTTCACCAGGTATAACGTCCTTAGAAATGTTGTAAAATCTGTAAACCCATCTCAAATGGTTCACCAGGTATAACGTCCTTAGAAATGTTGTAAAATCTGTAAACCCATCTCAAATGGTTCACCAGGTATAACGTCCTTAGAAATGTTGTAAAATCTGTAAACCCATCTCAAATGGTTCACCAGGTATAACGTCCTTAGAAATGTTGTAAAATCTGTAAACCCATCTCAAATGGTTCACCAGGTATAACGTCCTTAGAAATGTTGTAAAATCTGTAAACCCATCTCAAATGGTTCACCAGGTATAACGTCCTTAGAAATGTTGTAAAATCTGTAAACCCATCTCAAATGGTTCACCAGGTATAACGTCCTTAGAAATGTTGTAAAATCTGTAAACCCATCTCAAATGGTTCACCAGGTATAACGTCCTTAGAAATGTTGTAAAATCTGTAAACCCATCTCAAATGGTTCACCAGGTATAACGTCCTTAGAAATGTTGTAAAATCTGTAAACCCATCTCAAATGGTTCACCAGGTATAACGTCCTTAGAAATGTTGTAAAATCTGTAAACCCATCTCAAATGGTTCACCAGGTATAACGTCCTTAGAAATGTTGTAAAATCTGTAAACCCATCTCAAATGGTTCACCAGGTATAACGTCCTTAGAAATGTTGTAAAATCTGTAAACCCATCTCAAATGGTTCACCAGGTATAACGTCCTTAGAAATGTTGTAAAATCTGTAAACCCATCTCAAATGGTTCACCAGGTATAACGTCCTTAGAAATGTTGTAAAATCTGTAAACCCATCTCAAATGGTTCACCAGGTATAACGTCCTTAGAAATGTTGTAAAATCTGTAAACCCATCTCAAATGGTTCACCAGGTATAACGTCCTTAGAAATGTTGTAAAATCTGTAAACCCATCTCAAATGGTTCACCAGGTATAACGTCCTTAGAAATGTTGTAAAATCTGTAAACCCATCTCAAATGGTTCACCAGGTATAACGTCCTTAGAAATGTTGTAAAATCTGTAAACCCATCTCAAATGGTTCACCAGGTATAACGTCCTTAGAAATGTTGTAAAATCTGTAAACCCATCTCAAATGGTTCACCAGGTATAACGTCCTTAGAAATGTTGTAAAATCTGTAAACCCATCTCAAATGGTTCACCAGGTATAACGTCCTTAGAAATGTTGTAAAATCTGTAAACCCATCTCAAATGGTTCACCAGGTATAACGTCCTTAGAAATGTTGTAAAATCTGTAAACCCATNTCTTTGAAAAATTTTTTTTTTTTTTTTTTTTTTTTGCTGTGTTAGCCTCCCTTGCAATCACTTAGGGTCATTGGAGGGAGGGACTATCTACAGGTTGCCAACCCATTCTAAACCCCCATGGCTCAGGACAAGCTTCTATTAATAAATAGAAGATTGACCTGGGCGGGATTTGAACCCGCAGCGTCAGGATTGCAAGACCCGTACAAATCCCCTGAGCTAGCTTGTTGCCCCTTAAGAACACTTATTTAAAAGATATTTGTTAGATACTGTATTTTAATTTTTGTTGTTTTTAACATTTCCTTCTTACTGTACTAGCAACCAACTTTAAATTAACAGATATTTTTGTAGTTAAATAGTATTTTATTTTCAATTGCTTTGCAGACCGAGGGCTCTGTAGCCTCCATGTGTGAGTGCAGCCCCTTAAGTGTGCTTTGCCAGTCCATACTCATTCACTCATTTAGATATCAAATCTAGTTTTTATTTTTATTATTAATATTATTTTCTTTAGAAGCAAATTGATCGTTCCTGCTCCTTACTCCTGTTAACTATGATTGATTTTCTCTTGGTATTCCACTCACTTACTTACCTGTAGGCTGACATCTCCCATTTTTTCTTTTTTTCTCCTATTCCTTTCCACCAATCAGGGGAATGAAGGGAACGGCTAGTTACACGTATCTACCCTATTTTAAACACACATAGGAAAGATTTTATTATTCGATAAATGCCTGCCGTGGCGGGACTCAGCGCCAGTATTGCCAGAACCGACTGGATTCTTATCAATCCAGGATAGATAAGAAAGTATCCAGAACCTACCGGATTCTTACCAATGCAGGGTGCCGTTGTCTTCTTCCATAAACCAAAGGAATGTTGAAACGACTACCGCCCTCCCTCAGGAGGGATTAATACCCAAAACCTCTGATGTAAACCTACACTGTGATTATAGCGTTTGTCGTTGAGGTATCGACAATGGTCGATAACTAATCGTTTGGTGGGTAACTAATTAGTAACTAAACTGGTTAGAGCTAGAATTATGAACTCTCTTTAATCTCCTGTGTTAATTATTTATTCATTAATAACTTGCTAATAATCTAAAAAGAGGGTAATGCAACATAGTTCTGGCAACTAGACTATTAACTGATTATAATAATAATAAGTTATGTGTAGAGTAGAATCTAAAATATCAATAATATTGCGACATTATTTAAACTTAAAATTAATCCATTCAATGAATTGCAATGAAAAGTCTAAAAACGAATTAAGTTTATAAATTTTATGTAAAAGGGGCCGCCCAACACTCAAAATTAAATTTATAAATATCTTTCTTAATATGCGATTTTTTTTGTACAATTGTTATAGAACATAGTTATAACAAATTATATCTTAAACCTATTAAATTATGTGTTTTTTTTTGGTTTTTTTAGAACTCCACATTAACATTTGTTAAAAATTTGATTCAATTCTCCCCTCTCGGGTGATTTCAACCTCAATTAAACTCCTAATGATTTGCAAAATTACGCTTAAAACCGAATTTCGTTTCTTTATTTTAAATATTGTAAATTTCAGATGCAACAGAGAAATATATGCCCCGTTGATTATGTAAGGAGACATATATATGTACATAAGCTTTTAAATAAATAATATTTCAGATTTTATAATATACTATCGGTGTTAAAATTTTCTAGGGCTTGACGACTCTTAAGGAGGAGTTAACACACAATTATATANTATTAGAATGAATTTATGCATTTATGTCTTTTATTTTAATATACATTTCATTTCTCATTGAAAAATTGTAATAAATTTTATTTTATGAATTTTAATTCTGTGTGAACTACTGAAATGTATATTTAGTTTCTTTAAAAGTAAAAAAATTACCTAAATAAAATTAACGGTAATTTATTTATTTAATAAGAATTCATTAAAAAAATACATAAAAAAGGCAATTTTTAAATTTAGATCACACAGGCAGGAAGGATTCCTACCCACATAACATTAGTTACTAGTATTAGATGACTTTAGTTGGGGTTCGGTCAAGATAGATCCAAAAAAAAAAAAAAACATAACTAAAAACAAAATACAAATTTAAATAAGTGTATTTTAAAAAAAGATTATCTTAAGGCCTAATCCATCCGTAAGCCATCTTCAAGGTTATCATGAATGCGAGAGTGGACGTTGTATCACCAAGATTCCATTTTCATGACTCAGCCCCCTCTCGCCTTCATGATAGCCCTGAAGATGGCTCACAATGTAAGCCGAAACGTTAGCAGATAATCTTTATAAAAATACTTTTTTTTTTTTTAAATTTGTACTTGGATCTATCTTGACCGGACCCCAACTAAAATCATCTAATAATAGGTAAATAAAGTAAAAAAAACTCCCTTTAATTACTTGGTCCATCCACGTAGAGCGCTGCTTTACTTTGATAAACAAATCTCTTAAAATCCACTCAAGATCATCCTCTATGGAATGCATTGTTTGGTAATTATTAAATTATATCAGTGTTGCAAGTAGATATCATTCAGTGTTTACTATCCATTTGCGTTCGTCGACAAGTGGGAGAGGGAGAGAGAGAGGGGGGGAGCGAGGGGGAATGGTGGAAAAGAGGAGGGGGGGGGTAAAAGAGGGTGGGATGGAGGGAGAGAGAGATAGAGAGAGAGAGCGGGGAGGAGTGGGAGGAGGGAGAGAGAGAGAGGGAGTGATATCGGGGGGAGATGGGGGGAGAGAGGGAGAGAGAGAGATAGTGAGAGAGGGAGTGAGAGAGAGTTAGAGAGAGAGAGGGTGAGTAAGATAATTAAATATTATAAGATATACTGTATTAAATATTATTGTTAGAATGTAAGCCGAAACGTTGGCAAATAATTTTTTAAAAAAATACACATTTTCTTAAATTTGTATTTTTTTAAAATCTACTTTGACAGAACCCCAACAAAAAGAAAACAACCGTTAATAATATCTAAGGTGGAAAAAAAAAATTCTTTACATCTTAAATATTTATTTATAACAGTAAACAATTCTATTTAGAAGAGGGCTCTTAAATATATCTCAACCAGGATTGTGAAGAAAGTGAAATTTAATGGTTATTAAATTGGTTATCAATACATTCCCCACATATGTCTTTAACCGCTCTTTAAACCACAGTAAGTAATAATAATAAATGATAACGTTAATTATACTACTAATAAGAACAATTGTTCCGTTGGGAATAATAATAATGAAAGAGAGATAGAACACTATAAACGGACTTGAGATATGACGACAAGAAGACAATAAATTAGTCCAGGATTGCATCAGGTGGGCGATAAGTGATCAAACAGGCGTGATTTGAAAGGAAGCAGAGAATCGGAAAAGGCCTTAATAAAATGGGTAGGGAGTCAGAAAGTTCCCTAAAGATGAGGCACTGAAGTATTATTTTTTTGTGGTATATAATCCCACGCTGGGACAGTTAGATTTTTTATTCTGTTCCCTTGCACTAAAATATTGTTTAAGAAGTAGTTATTGGAATATAAAATTGCAAGGGTTTAAAATATTAGAATTTAAGAGAGACTCAGTTAGTGTATCCTTCACTTCAATATACTGAATCTTCTTTATTGGTTATTTATTATTTCCTAAATTTATATTATCTGTCTAGAAAGGTCTTATTTACTTTCATTTACTTCAAGACAAGCTGAACAAGATAAAACTATTGTTTTTCTAGAAAATTTTCCGCAAAGAATTCAACCTATTTACACTAATTTTTTTCTTTTCTTCATCTCTGTCGTTTGGCATGGCGCAAAGGTAATCATTGGCCCGATTGTACGAACTTCAAACTCACTAAATTCATATTAAAAAAGGTCAATCCTCGCTTCGTTAAGCGTCACCAATCAGTGTACAGTCAACAATGAGTAGTTAAACAGCTAATCCTAATTACATACATGAAATGCAAGGGAGTTAGTATTAAAAACATTCTTGCTAACTCAGCCGGGACTCGAACCCCAGGGTTCCTACTTTCCAGGCAAGTATGTTGGCCAGTACACCACCGAGGCTAGCCAGATAATTCCTCCAACTCCCCGCACTTCACTCCCTAGAGTCAAAACCCCAAAGTAAGACGAATATATCGCCTTATGCTCGAAGGAGCTAACATTGTCGGCTATTTGTTAGACTCTCGTTTTTTTCCTATATTTATTTTTTTAAACAATGACTTTAGTTGTGGTATTCAATCCCACATTAAATTTTATACAATAAATGCAAGGGAGTTTGAATAAAAAAAATAAAAAAGAATAATATAAAACTGCAGAATAAAATTGCAATTTTTTAAAGATCTAACTCCCTTGCACTTCTTGTATAAAATTTAATGTGGGATTTAATACCACAACTATAGTCATTATTTAATCCTAACTAATATAATTTTGACTTCGTAGCATAAACTTTCTAACTTAGAAATTAAATAATTCTAAAACGAATACTCTAATCGAAATATATATTTTTATTCACCTCAGCTGAGCTTATTCCCCTTGTCTGTTTCATAGAATTAATTTTCTTCCTTAGCTATGGAAGAATATTCGATTTTACTTATTATATTTTACTTATATATAAGGATATTATATTTTACTTATATATCAGTCGCTGCGGGTCCGAGACCCGCCCTCTGCAATCTCCTTTCGTATAATGAAAGTCTGCTCAGTACCACAGATGATAAGAGTAGGGTGGCTCTTGTAGATACTTTCTATCTCTGCGGGGAAAATAAATCAAATCAAAAAAGTTATTTGATATAAAGACGTAAATGGCTTACAGATATAGTGGTGCATGTTGAGTTTTGCATAAAATTTTATATTTACCTACAAGATAACAGTCATTTGTAGCCTTATTTGATTCTGGTGACTTATGAAGAATAACTCTGGATATTTAATGCTGTCAGTGATGACGACGCCATCACTTATGTCCGTAATCCTAAAGAACTAAATTTCTACTAAATGTACTAATAAAACAATTTTTTTTTGTTATAGTTTCCTAAAGTAATAGTTTTTTTTTAAAAATCCACGACATAGGTTGTACAGAGAATAGAGAATGAAAGAATGAGAGAGTACTCGATATTCCTAGAGAGAGAAAGAGAGAGAGAGAGAGAGAGTGAGAGAGCGTGTGAGAGAGAGATTAGATTAGTTCTTTATTGTTATAGGTTGTACATCCTTTCTTCCTGACAGTTTCAGTCTACTTATAATTTTCACTTTTTAATCTTAATCCATTTATAAACAACAAAAAAAATTCAAAGTAATAAAATTAAATACACAATCTATATAAAAATATAAATAAATGAACAATAATTGAATATCTTATAGGTATATCATTATATGACTACATACTTATATTTAGTGAGAGAGAGAGAGAGAGAGAAAGAGAGGGAGAGAGTACTAGATTACACATCTCTGAAATACGACCACTGGTCAGACAGGCTCGTGCTTACTCAGTTCGCTACCTCAAGCATATACGAGACATGATGCGTGTATCTCGTGTGCTCGCCCTCTCCATTCCTTCAGTGGCACCTAGGCATTTCTTAAGTAAAGTAGTCAGGCACGAATGAGGATAATTTGTTCGGCTTTTCACCGATCCTTCTTAGGAGAAACTAATACCTTACGTAGCGAGGAGTTACAACCCAGTAAAGAGAAGGCTTCTTCCAAGAGCTTCCACCAATAGACCTATTTTGTACGGCTGCCAGCCAGTTCCACTTATCAACCGAGATCTCTCGCATCAGCTGTCACTCTGTTCTACCACCTCAGCGTAGGTTTCATCGTCTTCATGAGCGGTAGAGAGACTACACTAGCAATATTCTCCTGATCTCCTAAGATATTCCGGACACTTGAACCGACCATCCTAGTCCACCCCGTTGGATATCCTACTAAATCTTCCTTAAATACCTCAAAATTGTACGGTTTCTACACTATTCCTCAAGAATATTCTTCGAATATTTTTTTTCCTTCATATCAGGAGTTCTTTCCATGCTGGAATGCTTCCTTCCTTGTGATCAAGATTCAGTCGTTCGTAAATCGCTAAAGAACTCGAAGATTCCAACAAAAAATTGCTTTTTAAGACCAAAGCAGCCTTAGTGGGCTGAGAGAATAATTTCATTGATCTACAGGTCAACTCGGTAGCTCGTGAGCTAATGTAAGTAAATTGAGGCATGAGTAATTTATTGACTAAAAACAGGCAGAGGGTTGAATACAATATTTTCTTTCTTATTATTACTGTTTTAAAAAAAACTATTGTATAAAAGTATAAAAAAATTCTTTGAAAAATTAACAAGAATTTATTGTTTAATCCCACCGTTTCGGTTTGAAAAGAAATCACTTCACAACTTTTTTGGCATGGCTCGCTTGACTGAACAAGGCCACCTTCACCCGTTCCGAAGATTTTTTGATTTGAAAACCGACACATGAGCATAAAGGAACATATTATTTTTAATTTTTATAAATTATTTTTACTTTATTTATTAAAAAGTATTTTTCTTTCTGAACATCAACTATAGGTATACTCATTATATTCTCTTCCATCTTGTAAGATCATTTGTACTAATGCAGATATTTAGGAATGTAATTATGAGTTTGAGCTACTCAACCTTCCCTTCTTCCATATAGCCCTATCGACTCCTTGTTTAACGAAGGCATTAGCTCACTAGTTTAAAGGACTTTTACTGATATATTGCACCGAATTTACCAGTTGACTTGCTGTTAATATATTCTAAATTTTTATTTTTAATCCTAGTCCGCCCCCTAAAATATTGCTCCCTACTTGTCGACCTGTAGGGCCTTCTTGACGAGCGATCGACCTAGGCTGACCGTGACCCGCCAAAAACCCGGGCCTGGGACGACCCATCGCCCCCCCCCCCCCGGAACTCGATAATATATCGTTGCGGCTAAAGAGACCTCCTTGGCCTCAGTGTCTTACCTGCCATTCTTCCAGCAGCTCAGTACCTAGAGCAAACGTGAGTCTATGCCACCTTCTTTTGTTTTAAGTTAGAAAATGGGGGGGGGGGGGGATTTAGTACCATATCCAACAATTCTACTTCAAAATTTTTGAAATTTCTTTAAATTACTGGTGGAACATGTGGAATAAGTGATATTAAAATAAATAGTATAGGTCAGGAGAAATGGGCTCGTGTTAGTATCACTTCAGTGTGACAAAGAGGATTCCTGGCCTCCTGGGAAGACCCAGCCCTAATTGGATGCCATTCTTAATTGGAAAAATATCAGGCGGCGAAAACGGTGGGTTGACCATTACACCTCCTCTCTCGTTCTGCCACAGTAGTGAATTAACTCAAGCAGGATGTAATTAATCCTCTGTGAATATGTGGTTTGTAGAAGGACTGGGTTTTGTTACCTATGCAGAAATAGTCAAACTTCTTCTTAATGAGATTCTTCGTGCCGTCATGATATAATTGTTATTCAACTTTTATTTTTTTATTACATTCTGTCCAATAAAAACATTTTGTAATTTGGTCACCTAAATGTGGGGACAAAATTATGTCCCCAGGAGGTCACGGGGACACATTTTATTTTGAGTCGACGGGGAGGGTTGTAGGGGTTGGAGTTGGAAGACATGGTCTGTGCTAGTGGATTAGGATGGTATGGCAGTTTACTGTGGAAAAGGGTGAAGCGGGAAGAAATGAAGTCTTGAACAAAAGAGATATTAAGATCGTGGGGAAGGGATAAATTGAATACATAATAGGCGGCATTTGCAATTATTCTCTGGGTTTTAGATTGAAAGGACTGTTGGAAGGCTTGGCGGCACCCCAGATTTCTACTTCGTAAGTCCAGATTGGTCGTAAGAAGGTTTTGTAGAGTGACAGTTTGTTCTCTATCGTAAGATCGGATTTCTTATTCATGAGTTTATATAGAAGTCCATATCGCAGATTGAGTTCTTGTCTTTTAATTTTAGTATGTTTTCCCCATGTAAGTCGTGAGTCAAGATGGAATCGATGGAATATTGTTATATTTCAAAATTTCAGGGAAGTCTTTTTTCCTTAGTTGGAAATTAACTTGAACGCATTTTACTTCATTGATTTTTATTCTCCATTTGCCACACCACGGTTAGATTTTTTCGATGTGATCTTGTAGTTCATGATATAATAAAATTGTATTTGCCACTTTACAGATAAAATGTTATTCAAATGTATTTTTCCTCGCATGCGTGTGAATAATTGAATGTGTTCCACCCATGACACGCTACAAAGTTCCCGAGGGATAATCGTTAAGGGGGCACGGATCTTTAAGGTTTTCCTTTTTCAAATCACTCCCCAATTTGGCGGGAAATTGCCGGCGCGATGGTATTGGGAAAGGTCGGGAATGTGTGGGGCAGAAGTTGCGAATCGTGCCACACGCCTAAACGTATAGAGAATTACTTCTGCCTTGGGCTACAGCATCTCCTCTAACAGAACTTCAACCAAAACAACCGCTAACGTTGGGAAGATATTTGAAGGAAAAAAATTAAGTGTGAAACAAATCAGAGTAATTCATAAGGATATAAATTCAATAATTTCATTGATTTCTTACCAGTACAATGAGAAGGAAGACAAGAAAATGGCCCTTACAAAATTCTACAAGTATATTGCTTACAAGTTCTATTGTGTTATTTTTTAAATCTCTTTTAACAACAAAGGGTCATGTAGAGAAGTGTTTTTTATAGGTACCACTTATGATAAAACACCTGGCGACTTTTGAATCCCTTTAATAAAAAGTACTATGTCACTAGTGAGGGATTCATAAAAGATAATATGTATACATATATATGTCTATAAATATATATAATTAAATTTATATATTTCACGCTCTTAGAGTAGGAATGTAATAAATAACATACAAAATAAACTAGGAGGGTTGAACACCCCCTAACTCCTCCAAGTCGGCCTAGAGCTATACTCAGCCATCTTTTATATTATAAAATAAGGGAATACAATAAATTATAACGAAAAAATAATAAAATAAGGAGTTATACCCTTACCTTAACCGGTAAGATTACCTTTGTCCATATTATGATCAATAACTTTTAGTTGTACACATCTTTCAAGAAATCTATTTGGTTTGAGCAGCTTCTGCGTGATGGGATATTTATTATGTGCATTGAAATTAGTTAGTTTATCTTTCTTGATATGTACATGCTTGGAAAATCTGCTTAGTTTTTGAAGCTCCTGTACGACGCATTTTTCCGTATTTCATATCATATTTCAATTTAAACTTGGAAAAGAAAAAGTTTCTTCTTCGTCTATCTTTAAATTTCTAACACTCAGTAAATTTCAGTGATAACCAATGGATAATCCAAATATCTACGTAGGGGTTTAATTAATATTACCAATCATCATATCCATTCCCCACTATCGATAGCCAAAACGTATTCAAAGAAACGGCCCAGTGGTCCGAGTCCAAGTTGCACAGATACAAATATCCAGCGGAAAGCACTTTAAATAATGTTTTTAACTTTAGAAAATAATATACTTACAAATCCAGCATTACAAATAGTGTAAAATACATTTGTATGTGCGTGCGGTATGCATCCTGTGTGCGAACCCCAGTCAATTCGAGCACAAATTAACCCAAGTCTAGGATAATAGCTAACCCATCAGAGTCAGATTGGATTTCACCAAATGTAGTGTCCCATATATACTCGGCAATCCTTCTGCCTTCTCTAGCTTGTTTTGGGCAATACACCAGCCACTATATGTACAGCAGTGCAAGCACTGGTCTTCGTCCGGGTAATTAATGACGTCATATATTTCAGAAACAATTGACACTGATTTAGCCTTTAATGGTCTGTACGCTACCCCTACAAAATGAGCTTTGTCCTTTTCACGTTATTGATTTGGGAGTATAGACCAGTTGAGTACTTGTCTCCACAAGAATCTTGTGCGCTTTAAGAAATGCCCAGTTAGAATAAGAATGTCCGAAATTTAAATATTTCTAATGCTCGCAAAATCTATGGAACCCTTAAACAAACTATAGAATAATTGAATAATGAACACATTAATCCAGCTTTCATTCCTTATTACTATGTTTATTAAGTAATGGTTACTTACACTATAAATAAAGATCTGAGTCACTATTACTGCTTATATAATCAGAAAATGGCTATTTTGAAAGAAATGGCTATTACCCCAAACAAATGAATTTTATGATAAAGAAAAGTTGTAATTCCGCAGCTTTGGAAGAGAAAAATGAACTTTCATAAAAGAAATAAAGCCCCACATTAATTCTATCAGGAGCTTAGCTGTTAAAGATAGTTCATTTTTGAGCATTAAAGTAAGCTTTTCCGCAGTGAAGCATAATACCGATAAGAAGTCATCCTAATGTATCTTTTAAAGGGATATCTGCTTAGGAGATATAAACCATCCTAAATCTGTGTGAGTCATGCGAGGCTGCGTGTTGCATTAATAGTAATGAGATTTCTTCCGCCCGTCTGACAGAGACCAGCCGTATACGCCATCGGAAATATTCATCATTTCTTTAAAACTACAATTCCTATTAATAAAACTGCTCTTTTATTTATTAACATTAATATAGTAGACATAAGTCATATAACATTGGTTTATATAGAGACGAAATATCTATTGAAAATACAAAAATTACCGTCATACAGGGGCTACGTCTATTCTTCGCAGATTTTGAATATCATTAAAGGTAAGTGTATGAGAGAGTAAATGTCGGTTTTAATTAACAAGCCAGAAAGATTAGTGAACTTAAAAAGTATTTTTTAACAAATTAAAATTAGGTATTAATAATACTTATTAATTACAGTCTGTTAAGAACAAAATTTTGTAATTTGATTTCATTCTATAAAAAAAAAATTAACAAATAAGGAAGTTAGACATGAGTTGAGACAATTTCCAGTGACACCAATCAAAAACTAAATAGAATCTATGTCCCCTGATGGTTTAGGGGACATCTTCGTTTGAGGCGGAGGGAAGGGTTGTAAGGATTACAGTTGAAGGACAGGGCCTGAACAAATGGGTTTGGATGGTACGGCAGTTTACTGTGGAAGAGGGAGAAGCAATAGGAAATATAGGATATCTTGGACTGAATGGAAGTCCTAATGAAAGGTGGAGTTCAATATACAAGGAGCATTTGCGATTATTCTGAGAATTTTGGATAGAAAGGATTGGATTATTTGGATGTTGGAAGGGTGAATCCAAAATTCTCAGAATAATCGCAAATGCTCCTTGTTGTATATTGAACTCCACCTTTCATTAGGACTTCCATTCAGTCCAAGATCTCCTATATTTTCTATCGCTTCTCCCTCTTCCACAGTAAACTGCCGTACCATCCAAAAGGATTGGATTCTTTGGATGTTGGAAGGGTAAGGTATTACCATTACTGTTTGCGCCAGGTTGACAGGGAAGATAGCGTGGGTGTGCAACCCATCGTAATTACGTTTTCTTCATTAATAAGCTTTCATAAAAATATTACAGACTATACATGTTGCTCTAATAGAGAATTTGTTGGGGTTCGGTCAAGGTTGATCAAAAAAAAAATTCAATTTAAAAAAATGTGTATTTTGAATTAACTGCCGGAGTTTAGGCTTACATTGTAAGCCATTTTTAAGGCTATATGAAGCCGTGTTGACAGGTCAAGAAAATTTGATCTAGGTGACAAAACATGTCCCCTCTCTCGCACATGATAGCGCTGAACATGGCTTACAATGTATGACAAAACGTCGGCAAATAATAATTTAAAAAATTTGTAAAAGTTTTGTAGTTTTTTACCAACCTTCACCGAACCCCAAAAAAATTTCTACTAATAATCTCTACGGTCAAAAACTCTTCATTTGAACTTAGAAAATTACATTTTACACTAATTTTAATGCATACATTTCTTCATCTACGTTATTAATAAAATGAAATTTTTATCTCCTTCTAAGCCCTTTGATCCCCTTTGACCGATTTTAGCCATTAACAAACTCATCCAATGTATTGCGTTAAATAACAAATTCATCATTCTAAAAATTGCTGATGTTAATGTGTTTTAACAAGTGCCAAGATTCCAATTTGTGGCAAAATTATTAGAGATAGGCTTGATGTTATTTTTTTCACGCTATTTTCTTTTTGTGGGTTTACTTAACGTGCAAAATAGATTTAAAAAATAAAAGTCGTTTAAAACCAATTGTTCATTTTCTATTCATCATTCATTTTCTAAGACTGAGGGTGAGATAAGTGATTGGCTCTTTGCTAAGTATTGGGCGTAATAACCTAGATGTTTATCGCCTAAACAAAAAATCATATCTATCTATGTCTTCGCTTAGTAGTTAATAGTTTTTCCTACAAGTCAGCATTCAACAGTGTTTAGGAATCACTGATTAAATAATACTTGGAATGATTATATTTCTGTCAATCCAGAAGAATTAGAGGCATTCTCAATAATGAGTATGAAAGATTGCTTAAAAAGAATACGTGAATAACAGTGAATCACTATATACGTCATAGTGTCAACCATAGCAACAAAGATACCTATCGAGTTTCATCTAGTGTTGTGGGAAGGTAATGGCGAATTTTATGTTGTTGGAGTTAAGTTCTGTTGTCGACTAAATGCTTAGTGGGTAGCACTCGATGATAGACAGCAGATATTTGTAGGTGTGAGCGTCAAATTTCTCACTATTAACAAAATTACTTGAAATGTATTGCTGCATGAGATTCTTGCTCGACAGGAAGCTGACAAACGGCTGAAGAAGAGTGATTCCTCCAGGGAGATGGGGCGCTGGGATCGAAACCCTTTCCCGTATCCACGGATCCAGGCTGAGGAGAAATGGAGCAAGCCACTGGTGCTCCCTGGATACGAGTACGACTGGAAGGACACTGCCAAACCGCATGACAGACTCTACCTCCACAACACCCTAGGTAGGATTTCTCACTGTGCAAGGATACAGTAGCTTAAGTAAAGTAGAAGATTGAACACCTCATACAACCTGTATAACACATTGTATAATGTGTGATGCACTTCTCTTATCACGTCACATGAACATCTTTCTGAGATGTACACACACACATACATTCTTTTTTTTTCTTTTTTTGTGCGTCCATTGTTGAAGACATTGGCGCACATACATAAGGTTTGGAGTAAATCCTAATTTAGGTTATCTGCTATTACTTTCCACGGGGGAGTCACACTGGAAACTTTGGTACTACCCCGCTTGGTTCGTTGTGTGACGTCAACTCCTACTGTAACGTCTATAACCTAACAAACATAATCTTGAAGAAAGAAAAAATCTCCTTTTATTTTACGATTGTAACACGGATGATTGCTTCGCAGATCTAAAAATGACGAAACTTTTTGAATAGATTTGTATTTTTTTAAAGATTCGTAGTTTTAAAACCCTTATTTTTTCATATTTTAAAACTTATCACAAACCGTTTTTTTATAATTATTATATGGATGTTTGCTTTGTAAACATCTAGGGAAAGCCCCGAATCCCCTCCTCCCATAAAAAAAATTTGGCAGGCGGTTAGACTGATTAGTAAAATACGTAGATAAAATAGTATTTTTTTTATGTAGGTATATATTTTCTCAAATAATACGAATATATAAATTGATTTTAATAAAATCCTATAATTACTTAACATATTTGGATTCGTGGTATATACATTTACTTCAATACTTATATCTAAAATTAAAAAAAACACTTATTTTTGAAATAATTATATTGGTATAACCTGTAAACTATTACTCAACATCACACTTTTTTTACCCTAAGAGGTTTTAGATTTGGTTAAATTAGGGATCTTTTAAAAAAGGATGAGGATGAGGGATTTTGAATGTCTGCAGATACCAAGGACCAAGTGTCAGAGTCACCATAAAAATCAAATCATTAGAAAGAAAACCAGAAAAAATAAATTCATATATGCTCGAACATGCCTATCTCCCTCATGAGATTCATTACTCCGGCTGTATTAACTTGGTCATTTCCCAAGGAATTTTCCAATTCTCGGGAAACAGAGTGTTTAGCTCTTGTCATGGAATATGTAGGGCATTCACAGATTATAGGTCGAACTGTAGTGTTGACACCACAAGCAGCACATACAGGAGAAAAACTACGCTCGAACAAATATCCGTGTGTATGACCCTTGTATGGCCAATTCGAAGGCGGGCCAGTACCTACTCTTCACGTCTACTGGAGGGCAACGATGTCAACCACTCAACTGGGTTCTGTATTGTATCGTGCAAGGGATTCTATTTCTTTTAAGGGATTTGGAACTCTAGCGAATCTAATCATTCCAAATCTTTCAGACCGACAAGTGTTGGGAGCATTCTTTTTTCCGTTAGGATCCTGCCACTTTGATCATAGAAACCAAGTTTAGTGAAGGAAGGACATATACAGAAATTTAAATATATAAATGAATAAATATATATATACTTATGTATATATACAGATAATTATATAGATTGAAAATGAAACACTATAGGCTGGGATTGAACCAATTCCCATAACGGCTTTAGATTTGCAACTGAAGACGAGAGAGCGCGCCTTTATCCACATTCTCAAAGACCTGGCATCAATTGCCAACAGTAGGAAGATTAGGGTAATCCCAATCGTCTTTCCCTTCCTTTGAGTCCTTTCCACAGTACCTGCCTCTGTTCGCTCCTCACTGATGAAGGGGCGAGAAATCCACGAAAATTTTACTCATTGCATTTTTTTCTTTTTGTGTGTTCAATACACTCTTTCTTCCACCTGTTGTTATTTACTATAAGACATTGAACTTGTACAGCGAAACTTATGTCATATTATAAATACAAATAAATAACAAGCAAAGTTCTAACTTTACTACCCTTCAGTAGAAGGGGCTAATCCTTTTTTGCCTCGAACCAAGTTTTTCTCATTTTTCAAACATTTTTCTTTCTTAAATTATTCTCTTTAGTCTTTCCACTATTAAAAAACAACCCTTTCCTTTTAGATTTATGTGCCAGTCCACATTCTACATAGTGGAAAAAAAAATTGCCGGGAAAATAGAAGCCTACTCCTCTCAATTCAAGGAAATAATGCATTAATGTCTAGTGAATCTATTTTTAAGATTTTTTTTTTTCTTCAAAAAATTTGAAAAGTAGGATAGTTCTCTCTAAGAAAGGCAGTGGGGAAAGATCTGACGTCAGCGCAAGTACTCCAGGACAAAACCTTCACTGCTGCAGCTAACTTGGTTAGTTCCAGTCGAACGACGGCCGTGAAAGAGGTCCTCAGCGCTAACCGCGAGAATCAATGGACTGAGTGAACGCGGCGTTCATGATGGGCGTGAAGCCATCTTGAGTGGAGAGCGGGCGCCGAGCTTTATGGTTCCTTCCCTCACGATTGAGATATTCTCTGGAGAGAGTATGATTTCTTCTTCTTTCTCCAAAGACTGGCTTATCCATTAGTTGCAGAGGTAAAATTTCGGAAACGACTGTAATAAAATAAAACATCATAAGACCTTTATGGATCAAGCCAGCTAAATGATTTATAACAGTAACAATTTAATAAATTTTGCTTTCAAAGAATTAGTAACTAGTAATTAAAAAAATAAGCTTGAAAATAAATAAAATAAAACAATTCTACAACACTATCACTAAAAAAAAATTAATAATGGCCGCACAGCACTACATGGTTTCAAGAAAGCAAACACATACTGTTTATTTACAGTCTTAACTTAAAACAAGATCAAGTATTTTACTTAAAATTGTAATAGTTATAAATTTTTTTAATTTTTTTTTACTTTCAATCTATGGAAAAACTTTTAAAGGTCGATAATAATAGCTTTTTAAAAACTTAGATTATCGATGTTGAATTTAAAAATTTTATTCATAACATTTTGTAAAATTTTAAAATTGAAAAATTAAATAAATTTAAAAAATAATGCCTGCTAGGATTTTTTTTTACATATAGATAAAATTGAGGTTAAAAATACAAAAAAAAAAAAAATTTAATTTTTTCCCTCGATATATCTGTTTAAAAGTATCTTCTTCCATTTACAGTCTATACTCCGCGTAATCAGACATTATATTCTCAGTTTGGTTTTTGTTTTTTTCCTCAACTTTGGCTGTTTAGTCATATTTCCTTAATTTCAGGTTAGTCAAAACTCAATATTTTGTTTTCATATTTTTCTTTGTATATATAATTTATTGTAATTAGCATACGTGGCTCATGTGTTACATTTAACACAATTTCCGGACATTTCCTGGCCTTGTATCCGGGCACCCCACGGACATTTCCGTAACTATATCTTCCTCATCGAGGAGCTATATTCGTGAAGCTAGTATATCAGTAGGAGTGTAGCACTGTTCTCTCCTCAGGAAGGCTTAGGAGTGGAAAGGAATAGCGACACCCTAAACTCATGAGATCCGTCAGCCTACCGGTGCCAACTCATATTAGAAAGAAACCCCCTACAGAATAAATAAATATATGTAACGTCTATAACCTAACAAACATAATCTTGAAGAAAGAAAAAATCTCCTTTTATTTTACGATTGTAACACGGATGATTGCTTCGCAGATCTAAAAATGACGAAACTTTTTGAATAGATTTGTATTTTTTTAAAGATTCGTAGTTTTAAAACCCTTATTTTTTCATATTTTAAAACTTATCACAAACCGTTTTTTTATAATTATTATATGGATGTTTGCTTTGTAAACATCTAGGGAAAGCCCCGAATCCCCTCCTCCCATAAAAAAAATTTGGCAGGCGGTTAGACTGATTAGTNTATATATATATATTATATTTCTTTTTTAAACGACTATTTTTTGTGTGTGATGCAGCACCAGTCCTTGTCTTGATTTATTTTCCAAAATTCTTATTATGTTTTATTCATGAATAATTTTGATTTGATTGAGATTAAGTTTCAGAATTTCTAATATAATTTCCTGATATGTATGGTGCGTATGTCGTAAGCGAGCATGAGACAGAACCGCCGCCTAAAGCACCCCTGCGCGCCGAAGGACTCGCTGGACATCATGCTGACCTCAGTCTACGACCATACGAAGGACTCCTTCCTGCCGAAGAGCTACGTCCACGTCCAGCCTGACACCATCGGCCTGCCGTCCTACAGACTGCTGAGGAACGTCAGATACGTGAGTAGCCACACATTTAGGATATCGAAGTTTTTACCTAAATTATGGATTGCAAGCGTTGACTATGGAGCTTCATGAATATATCCATATTTATTTAACCCTTTATCTTATTTTAACTACTGCTCAAAAGTGTCGTCCCGTTATTGGCAATTCATCTGTCACAGCTATCTAAAAATACATATTTTATTTACCATTTCATCTTCCGGGTTGGACCGAGTCAAATTGTTCTTATTTGCCGAGCTTTCGCACATCATGTGATGGCTTCTTCAGGGCTGAAAAGAGAATGAGAGTTGTAAAGAGAGATTTTTAATTAATTACAAAAAAAAAAATCTCTCTTTACAACTCTCATTCTCTTTTCAGCCCTGAAGAAGCCATCACATGATGTGCGAAAGCTCGGCAAATAAGAACAATTTGACTCGGTCCAACCCGGAAGATGAAATGGTAAATA
>KZ808692.1:71055-86862 GCA_000696205.2 Oncopeltus fasciatus | reverse complement strand
CACCCATCTTCTCCTTATCCTAGGATAAGAAGGAGACTAGGCAGGGAGTCAAGGAGGGATTGAGAGGGGGAGAAAAATGCCAGTGCATTCACTCCCTAGGTATTAAACTAAGTTGATTGGAATAGGAGGTCCCTTGGCCACCTCCTCTTGAGGCGTCGGGGAGGGTTGTCGGGGTGGACGTGGGATGCCAAGGAGAGGACTAGAGGATTTGGATGTCCTTGGATGCTTGTGTGGAACTTATCAAATTTGGAGGGGATGAGCTCGGAAACAAAAGGTACTTGCAGGCCAGAATGGATGGTTTTATTGGATACGTAGGGAGGAGTGTTGAGGATTGTGTGAAGGACTTTGGACTGGAACCCCTGGATGCATCTAATGTTTGATGGCTTCGCTGTGCCCCACAATTCAATACCATATGTCCAGATGGGTCTAATTAATGTTTTGTAAATAGTTATTTTGTTTTCTATTCTTAATGTGGACCTGTGGTTCAGCAATCTGTAGAGCTGTCCAAAGCGTCTGTTTAGCTCTTGTCTCTTTGTCTGTAAGTGAGTCTTCCAGGTTAGTTTACTGTCTACGTAGAACCCAAGGTAGCGGACTGTCAGAAAGGAGGGAAGAGGAACGTTATTAAGGAGGACTGGCGGACATTGACCTCTGCGGAGTGTGGAGGTAACATTGACTGATATCTTCTCATTTAGGAGTATTCGCCAGCGTTTTGACCACTGGAAAATGGAGTTAAGGTGGGATTGAAGGTTTTTTGAGGCAGTGTAAGGATCTGGGTTGTAGGAGAGTATAGCTGTGTCATCTGCATAGGACGCGAGGAGTGTGTCAGGATGTGTTGGGATGTCGGCAGTGAAAAGGTATTACAATTAAATAATCAATTAAAAGAAAAACTTTTCGAAACACTTTATGTTGCACCAGCCTGTTTTGATTTGCGCCCCAACACTGAACAACATGAGTTTTACTATTCCGGTTTTCCAGATCCCGGACGTGGTGCCCGCCCGGGACCTCCTCCTCCCCGAAGACGACGCCACGGTGGAGGATCTAACCAGCCGGGAACCTGGGACGAAGTACTTCGGGCTCAGGATCGGCGGGCTGAAGGAGCACAAGAGTGTCCACTCTGTCAAGTTGGGCATCTCCTCCAACCACTCGGCCACCTCCAATCCTGGCTACTCCAGGAAGCTGGACGGCACGCTCTTCACATCATAGCCATGTTACAGAGATATTTAAATTAAATTGTGATTGTAAAACTGGTGTATTTAAAGTTAAGGCATTCAAATGGCAATATAATTGTTATTATGAAAACGCCTTTCGGGTGGAACATATTCCAATATTAAGCAATTAATGCAAGGGAATAGAATTCAAATCTAAACTGTCTCAGCCAGGACTAGCATTCTTGCCCGGATAGCAGGAGATCCAGGTTTGTGTCCTGGCTGAGACAGTTTAAATTTCTATTCTATTCCTTTGCGTTAATTGTTTAAAATTAATGTTGGATTAAACATCACAACTAAAAAAAGAAAAATTATATTCCTTTACTGTTTTTAAACAATATTTCAACACCTCCTACCCTCTTATAATTCTTCCAACTCGATATCAAATCTTCAATTTTACTTTTGATTGTGCATTGATCCATGCATCCCAATCCTTTAGTCCAAACTCTATCCAGTATGACCCATCCTGATAATCCACCACGTCGTCTGAATAGGAAATGGCCCCGTGACCTTCTCATTGCCAACTATTCATAAAAAAGAAATAATATGAAAAAAAAAAAAAACAAAAAAAAAACAACCTATGTATTGTAACTTTTGATTGTATCTAGGCTGAATTCTTATTCTTTTATAATGCAAAATACTTTTCTTTTTTTTTTCTTTTTTTTTGCTCCAAATGCAATTTTCATCTGCTAAGGGTGAAAAAATCGAAATATTAAAGAGCTATAATAGCAGGCTTTCTATACAAAAAATTCAAATTACTAATGAAATGTGGGATAAAATTACCACAATTATCATCATGATTTAAAATTTAAAAAATAATGCCTGCTAGGATTTTTTTTTACATATAGATAAAATTGAGGTTAAAAATACAAAAAAAAAAAAAAATTTAATTTTTTCCCTCGATATATCTGTTTAAAAGTATCTTCTTCCATTTACAGTCTATACTCCGCGTAATCAGACATTATATTCTNAATAAATCACTATTAAAATTAAATTTTAAAGTATAATGTTGAAGAAAAATTATTTTTAGAATCAAATTCAATACTTCCAGGTAGTAATTTATGAATTTCGACCAAAATTTTAATATTAGTATCTTCATCATTATTAGAACTAGAAAAAATTTTTGTAATAGATTTAAAACAAAATTGCTTGTGAGATTTTTTAGATGAATTTAAGATCAATTAATATTTCTGTTTGGCTATACATATAGTAAAAAAAAAAAAGTAGGCAATGTTATTGAAAAAAACTTTCCGTTTCAATTTATCAAGCTACCTAGGGCTTCAGGGTATATGTGCCTCATGGCGTGGTTGACATTGAGAGGACATGTCATTCATTGATACCCTGGGGTACAATACAGGAACTGAATCAGCTGATCTGTTAATCCGCCCACTCTTGGGTCCCCCACGCCATGTGCTCTAACAGTGCTATTAGACATAATAAAAACAGCATAATGACACGGAAAAGTGACAAATGAACAAACAGCGCCTTATCTGAAACACAAATGAAAGATGGAGATAGCATTGTTGGCCGGAGTAGACAGCGTGACGCCGCCTATTGTTGTAACCTTGCGCGCATGTGTGTGTGTGTGCGTGGCGGACCACTGGAATACATATATTTATCTGAAAGCGTTTGGATTAATTCAAGATGGAGTATTGAATATAGCCGAGACCCACGCGGCTAGCCGTCAATAGAGACACAGCCCAGTAAGCCCGCCCAATAACTCTCCCCTTTTATTCAAATAGACACATTTATGTTTAAAACATTAACAACCTTCCCTTTCAGAGGAGGTACACAAAGACACAATCTTTATGGCCGGAGTTCAGTATTTATCGTTTTGTAAGACGAGAGTAATTGGTGATTTAAGACCCCCCTCTGCCGGGGGGGATGTTGGGACATTTGCATCATGCCGATCGGGACACGTATGATAATCGTATGGGTTAACTTCAAATTATGACGGAACTGTATTCAGGGCGGAGCGAGTTAATTTTGTCCTCACTTGAGCTGATTAGATGTGATTTAGTAAAGTGCATTAGCAAGAGGGAATGCGAAAGGCGAGTAGAGATCTTGTACGCCCACTTAGCATAAGAATCCCTTGTGAGAAGACATCATTTTTCTCATGGAGGGATATCAAGGCCGCATAACAGGTTCAGATTAATTTGTATATGCTGAGAGAACTAGCTTTAACAATTCAAATAACCTATACGTTAACTCACACTTTGTTTTATGTTCATAAAATGTTAACTTTCTAAAGCCCTAATTGAAATTACAAATGAACTTTTTACGAATGACAAAAATGATACATTGGCTAAGACCGAAGGAACCTAATGGGACTCCAGGCTGGCAGATGCGGTTTTAAATTAAAATTTTTGTTTACCTTCCCCCTTAACCACTTTCGGTCATAAAGGAAAAGGCTATCCAATAGATAAGCAATAGACAAGCTTATTTTTTTATATAAAAGCCTACCCCGGGTGAAAATCAAACCCGCAAAGCAATGCTTGAAAGACTAAAAAGAAATATCAGCCAGGGCTTTTTTCACGATTTCTGTATTTTACTTTTGGGAAAGTATAAAAGATTATTCATTTGTTTCAATTTTTATCACTTTTTGATTTTCATTTTTACTACCCATTGCGAGGCAGTTAAAATAGAAATTATTTTCAAACGATTATTAACGTTACAAGAGTTTTAAAAGAAATAACTCAAATAATAAGGAATGATAATAATCAATCTTAATAAAAAATTTAAATGTTAATTTCAATTTTGATGAATATAATTTTGTTGTGGATGATTTCATAGATATCATCTAACAGAAAGTAGAGAATTCATGGCCATACAAGGTCTGATATAAGTCGTTCTATTTAGTATGACTGCTGTATTAACAACGGCAGATCTGTGTGGAGGCTCCGGTCAAGCCCAAGTACGGATGGAACACGCAAGTATCAAGAATTCGGTTTAAGATTCAGAAATAATCGAAGAAAGCTTTCCTATTCTATGGGTGCTTAAACTACAGTAACTTCCTGTTTTAAGTAGCTTCCTTATATCTCAAAGACTTTTCAAGTCTTTTTCAATGGGCTGATTATTTTTCAAATTTAATAATTATTTTAAAGCAGGAGAATATATAATATTCCGAAAATTATATGGGAAATATAAAAATTTATTCACTGACAACTTTTCAGATTTACTAACAAACTTATTTTTTTTTTAAGTCAGTATATAAACGACTTTTTTTTAAACCGTTGGATAAGTACGTTAATGGTTGGAGATAGAGAGGGAGGGGGTTTATGAGCGAATATTAAAAATCGGTCATAAACGCCTTCGTGTGTGTATGTGTTTGGGTGGTTGTATATGTGCCTATACCCTACTGGCCATAGATTTCGATTTCTATTAGTGGAATTTGTAAGTCCCTTATAAATTGCAAAACGGAAGTCATTGAGCGAAATTGAGTGAAGTCGGACAAATAGAAAGGGTGGGGGGATTGTTTAAATTATAAGAAGAGTAAGAACTGTTTTGGATGCAGTGGGCGAAAAATATACAACATAGATTTGTATTTTGACAACATATAATTCCTCAAAGATTATGCAATTGTTCAAAATTTAAGATGTTTGACGATTGTGAAATACATATAGATTTAGAAATCAAGTTAAAAATAAAATAATTTATGGAAAGTTTTCTTTCTTTCGGATTGTAACAATGAATGCTATATATTTGAAATCAATCAGACTTAAGTTGACCGATTAAATGGCTAATTATTATTAAAGGTTTCAACATGACCACTCACGCTTTTTGAAAATATGTACTTAAAGTCTACCTACGAGTACTTTTTATCCCCCGATTTAAAGTTTATGTTTAATATCGTATTAAATGAGACATACAATTGTTTAATATATTCTTAAGAGCCGTTAAATAGAATATAATGAAGAACTTTCATCATGTAGAATTTCGTTAAAGTAAATTAATAATTACAATAAGGAAATTACGTGGTTATTATCATAACAACTGATTTTTATTCCTCTGCCTTTGTATAAAAAAAATATGAAACGAAAGGCGCCTATAGCCTTACGTGAAAATAAATTGGCAAATTTGTGCTGTCACAGGTAAAGGAAATTTATAATATGTATCAAATTTTAAACTTTTACAGTGAGAATGTAGGAGATATCTCTGAGTTGTTAACACCCACAAAAAAAACAAAACAAGTTGATATCTTGTGGGCCGAGTTTTTACGGCTAGGAATGAGTGGGGGGGGGGGGGGGTATTCCCGGTCCACTTCACAAACCCAGATAATTATCTTTGAGGGGAAAAGTGTGAATTTCATTTTGGGCCATCCTTCTCCAAGACGCAACTCTTACATTTCCCTGCGAATTTCTTTAAAGAGACGTAAACCATGAATTGTCAGAAACACTAGATGGGTGGAAGGTAACATAAGAAATGCCTCACCGCATGATTATTATCACTCCTTGGTCGATAAATATGAATACTGTAGATATACAAAAATATGTTCTCATTACAAAAATAATTAATTTAAAATAATATGAAATATAAATTTATGAGTTATTCAGAGTAAATATATTGAAATAATAAATATCCAAACTATAATAGATTTGACCAAAGCATTAATTTTTTTAAATTTCAATAAAATTTAATATAATTTCAATAAAAGTCATAAAACAAATTAATGAGGGGGAATAGAATAAAAAATCTATCTGTCCCGGAAACTGGATTTCCTGCTAACCGGGCCGGTATGCTTCCATTACACCACCGGGACGAGCTAGATCACATATTAAATTCCCAATACACTAGCGAGAGCCTTACCCACGAGAAAGACGAATACATCGTCTTATGCTCGAAGGAGTTACATTGTCTAGCTATTTATGGCGAGAGCCTAACCCACAACTAAATTAATATTCATTAAACAAAGTTATCCAATGAATATTAAATTCGAAACAATAGTAAAAAACTTCCACACATTCTGCTTCGATTTTTTTTTAAATTTACATCACGACATACAATCATTATAAAAAAATAAAATGTGAAATATTAAATTTGATATATCAAAATTTGTGAAATAAAACCCTAACTTTATCTTTCTGTCATCCCCTGCCCCTCCCGTTTTGGTATTGTCAAAAAATTATAAAATCATTTCTTTACGAATAGAGGTATATCGCATCTTCAAGCGTAAATATTTGTTTAAACTAGATTATAGATTGTTTCATTATGAATAGACAGCGAATAATTTTATTTACGAATAATAAATAAAAATAAAAATTAAATTATAAACACTAGACTTGATAGCAGAAACTTCGTAGGATGAGTGAATTCCTCAACATCAGGTTTATTAATAATTGTATCTAAATATTATTACCTCAACATTCCTTTGGAAATCATAGCAACGGGAGAGGTTCTTCAAAGTAGGCTATGTATAATTGTGAAGAAGCCATGCGACTATGTTAAGAATATCTCGAAAGCGATATTTATCTGTACACCTTCTATCGTACAAAATTATTTAGATTATGAAATTTAATTCTGCATTTGTTTCATTTTGAAAAAAAATTGGAAATTTCTTCAATAAGTGTGCTATTTCTAGTGTTTGGCGGGATCCCTTAATTTTTAAATAGAAAAACTTAATTCAGTATTAAACATTTCAAAAGAATTAGTCTTTATTATGATAATACTTAAATTAAAAAAAGTCATTTTACTTAGGGGTCTTTATACATCAATTGTTGTTTTTAAAGAAAGAACATATGTGTAATTTCTTTAACATTCATTATGGTTTATTTCTCCATAAATGTAGAAAAAAGCATATAAAATAATATGTGTCGTTATTCACTGAAAAGAGGGTTCAGTGTCCCCCATTTTGAAGTAGAGAATTCGGTTGGGGCATCAGTGTAAATCGAACTACCAGATCATTAATTGCTTAAATCGGCGCTGGGTGAGGGGATGATAAAAGGAAAAAGTCGTAAATTTTTACATATATTTTAAAATAATTGACCTCATTAAACTAATAGGCGAAAAATATAATTCTGTAACTTAATTTTTCCAAATATATTAATTTATTTTAATATTGACTCTAGGTAACTATGATTCTGTGTTCCCTCTTGAATAATACGCGAAGGTGGCATCGTGCGTGTGTATCAGTTATATAAATAAAAATTAAATATAATGTAAGCATCATATATAATTAGCAATTATTCAAATGTTATTATATATAATAAAAATATGTTATCAAGCTAAATGTATAAGATTATTTGTATTTTATACCAAGAAGTGAGTAACATGAGCAAAATTAAAATCTTAATCTAAAAACAAAAAACTAAGTTCTTATTTAATATATTATTATAGTCCTCTACCGTCTTATTTTATTCCATCAATGTAAATAATATATACATAATTAAAGACACACGTCAAAGTTATCAGAAAAATAAAAGAATTATCAATATGTGTGTTTGTGTATGTGTGCATATATATATATATATAAAATATTGTAATATTAGTATCTATTTACATATGATTACACTAATAATTATCTATGTGGGTCTATGGTTTTGTCCAGACATAAAATGTTTCTTGTGTAATAGTATATTAAATAAGTTCAAGAATATTAGACATGATTAAATGTAAATAAATATTAAAAGAAAATATAATAAAACTGAAAAGAGTGTCAATTTCTAGCTTAAAGTAAACTAATAATATCAAAGTTCAATAAAATAAATAAATTGGAACACGAGCTCAAAGCTACTAGAAATAGTCACAATGAGGTTTTTGCAATACTTAAATCAGGCAGGGAATAGAATGCTTTAAAAAGGCGAAATATCCATTCAGTTATCGCTCAAACAAATCATCAATCCAATCCTAATATATGTTTTATCAAACAAGGATTTTAAGGATTTAACAAGGAAGATATTAAAATTACTGGGAAGATCGACAGTCCCGTAGTCAACCTTAGCGTGGTTAGCTCTTCTCATCTAAGTCCTTATTGGCTTGTAAGATAAGTAAGTGAATAATTAATATCATTTTTGTAGTTATAATGAATCCAACAGATATGAGAAAGTTAATAATTTCAATTATTTCTTTTATTCATTGCTAATTGCTTTTTCAAATAGCACAAAATACACTTTTAATAAAATTATTGAAGATTAAAAGCTTCTTCGAGGTTATGTAACAGAAATGTCTCTCTCTCCAACTGCTAATCGAGAGCCACCACTGATTTTAATATTGATTTTGGAACACCTAAATAAAAAAAAATACAATTTGGAAAGTATTTTCATATCTTAGGCATTAACTCTAGCATGGGGAAAAGGCAGCCCCGACTTATCCTAGATATATCACCCTCACACAAACATATTTCTCTCCTGTGCATCCCAAGTGATAATTAATCAAAGGATTTATCAGTTCTCGAGTAAGGCACTCTAACTCAGACGTGGTTTACTTTCATACTCCATACCAAATACGCTATCTTACGAGAGCTGGGTGAATTTCTGCTGGTGTGGGAGATAAGTGAGCCGAATTTGGAAATAAGCCCATACAAGGAAGAAAGAAAGCATTATCTTCGTTTTAAATTAACTGTTTAAGGGCTTTAATGTCGAGGAACTTGTTCCCGTTCGTTATCTCACTTCTATCACACATTTGGGAAGGAGTTTTAACCGGGAAAGGAATGTTGGCGGTGAGCGTTTTATGTTTTTGTTTTGATTAAATGGCTTTATCTTTGGTCCATGATATATTTCTCGTATGTTTTTATATATTTTTGGTCTGAAAGTTTTCACAAATGATCAATTTACGAAACACCCTTTATTGGAGAAAAAGAAACAGCGGCAGTATCTTAGAAATAAAATACTTCTTTTTGGGAGAATGGTTTTTGGAAAAAAAAAAAAAATTTAAATTAGGTAGCTACTGAGCTACCACTGGCTCAAAGAATTTCTACAGATGAATATAATGTCTTCATTCATCTTATTCTTTATAGCTACATTTATTTTTCACCTTAGTTAAAGTATAGATTATAATCTTTACAAAAAATTTTTTTTGTATTTACTTCGTTTTTTATTAGGTACCAATATAATTGTATATTTTGGATTCTCACTGTTTTCGAAGAATGTCGATGCTAATGTAGGTTTTATCAATATTTCTTGCAATTAATTTTGACCTTTAACGATTATATGAATAGATTTTGATTTGAAAAAAATAAAACATAAAAATGGGAGTAAGAAGTATAACTTTTTTCTTTTTATCAGGTAATTAACACTAAAGTCTGCATCTTTATTTGCACTAATTTATAAAAATTATTGTTAAAAATTAATTACGTATTATCATTGCCTAAAAAACAATATAGATAATTTCATTTACAGAATAACTACAAATAAATTTATAATAAACAGCAAACATTCCTCAGTCTATTATATATATTTTTTTTAATTACAAGTAGTGACATTAATTCTACTTTAGAAATTCGAGGAACAAAACCGTTATCTGTGACAATATTCAGAATAATTTACAATATGATTTTTGATATATAGAATAGTATGGAAAAAATTACTCGTGTTATATATAAAATGAAAGGTGGTTTTACGCAAACCACCTCCTCCTTAATAATATTCTATATAAGCGAATATCATATAACATTTTAGTTTTGTCAGTAAATTTAAAAGATTATTTATAATAATGATAAATGACAAATACGTAATTAAACTTTTTTTTACGAATGATGGATTTTCGCAACAAATGAATCTAATATTTAACATGTTATTTAATTCTAAATATATCAAAAAATATAATTAACCACACCTACCTATCATGAAGGCGAGAGGGGACGTCGTGTCCCTAAGATCACATTTTCATGACTGACAGGTAGGGTTTGAAAATTGTGAGAATTTCTTCTTTTTTTTTTTTCTTTTTGAGATGAACAACGTGGGGGACTACATTCATACTTTTGATATCGCATTACATTTAGTTATGGCAACTCTATATTATAATGTTATAAATCATTAATTTTTTTTGTGTTTCTATTTTAATTTTTATTCCTATGACATTGTATTTCAACAGCCCTGAAGATGGCTTAAAATGTAAGCCGAAACGTTGACAGATAATTTAGTTTTAAAATCTGTATTTTTTTGGCTCTACCTAGACCGAACCCTCCCAGAAAACATCTAATAATAATATCTAGGGTCAAAAAACTCTCCATTTGTAAATATTTAGGTTCTTCTATAGTGTTTCATGTGCTACTCTTTATGGTGGCACTCTGTACATTTTTTCTCAAGGAGGTCCTCCAATTCCAAAATTCCAGTATTGCACTCCTGTCTCATTTTGTTGTGTCACTCTGTACTCCTCTTCTCAATCCCATCATCTTATCCATTCCTTGTCCTATATTCCTGTTTTGCATTGATTTCATCTACCCGATTTCTTTGTCCCTCTAACCGCCCTCCCCTTTCCTCCCCTTCTTGTTCTTTCTTTACTGAAGCGACCCGGGGTGTAATCCAAGCTTGAGAGAGAGCAAATTAAAAGAGCCCAGCCGCCTTGGAAGGGGGTGGAAGCGTTGGGGGTATGGCTGTTGGAGGTTGAGGCTGGCTAGCGGCAGAAACTCCATCTCTATCCGGCTCTTATTACGGGGCCGTTTGAGAAGGCATTTGCATGAGAATGGGAGGCCTGCAGCGTTCTCTATAGCGCGGCTTCATCACCTCTCAGCCACTCTAATTTCAGTTCCGTCCGACAGAGTTCGTCTTTATAGCGTTCGGCCGTTGGCCGTGTGTGAGGCTCACAGATTTACGCACAACTATTACCCCTAACTTTATACATTCCCTAACGGAACAAAGTGCGGCAATTAGTTGTTATTTTTCCTATTCATTCATTTCTTTCTATATCGCTATTTATAATGAAATAAATATAAAAAAAAAATTGTGAACGATTATCTAAGAAGATAAATAGTAAATATAGTTAACCATATTCACCGACACATATGTTATGCACTCCTATTTTGATTTATTTTCAACTGAATACATAAATTGCAAAAATAATGATGAATTCGAATGTCTTGCAAAAAAAAAAAAAAAAGAAGAAGAAATCAAACTAACTATTTGTCCGATTAAGGCACTTCAAAAACTGCCTTTCTAATGGAGTGTTCTTGACCGTGGAGATTATAAGTAGATAATTTTTTGGTGTATGTTAAAGGTTGATCCAAAAAAATTTTTTGGATCAACCTTGACCTAATAAATTCTATTCTAACTATGCCTTTCTTTTAACAGAATTCCTCAGAGAATTCAAGACGGTCATGTTGTCACCATGACGCGTATATTGAAATTTTTTTACTGATCATCACCAATCCTATTTAAGGAAAAGAAAAAAATATGATCCATTCAAAATAATTTTTTATATATAAGCATCTTGAAAGGACTATATTTTTGAATTCTATAGATAACGTTTTAACATTTTATTCTATTCCCTCGCATTAAATGTTTAAAATTTACATGAGATGATACATCACAACTAAATTAATATTTATAAATAACTTTTAACTTGTATATTCTATATAGGACTTTCAACCATTTATGGAAATGGAGAGAGGGACTCTCAAAAGGTTACCATATACCATACTTAACACCCATGGCTCAGCTGGACAAGCTATATTATTTATCCATAAATCTAAATGGCATTTTAACCCACAGAAATTTTGATTTTTTACATAGCAATCTATTTTATATATAGATTACGAGACTTGAGCGGTTCCCATGAGCTATCCTGGTGCACCATATTTTTAATTGATTTGATACATAATGCAAAAAATATTTCAGAAGACCCCTTCTTCACCATAATTAGTACATAATTTCAAAAACAAAATCTTAATTGTTACTCAGGAGAGCCGATTCTGTACATCAGTAGTACTCCAGACCAATATTTCTTATAGTTGAAATACAATTATTTTTTCACTTCCTATTTTTAAATAAATATATATATACCAATATTTTAATTTTTGTGAGACACAAATTACGAACCTTTAACAGTTCACAATAGACACTTCAAACATGCTAATAAACTTATTACCTATTTTAGGAATCTCTCTGAGATTTTTCATGTTCCAATTTCTTTTTCATGCGCTCCATCTTTATTTGCTTCACACGTTCCATAGTTTCTTGTTGCCTAAGTAACANTTTATATATATATATATATTGATCTTGTTGATCCTACTTGCTAAGAATTTGGGGAGGGGGGCAGAGGGTCTCCATAGGACTGTATGCACCTCGCTAACGAGTTGTCTGCACCGGCAGATATATTACATTGTAAACACCCCCACCACCACTAATAGAATTATATGTATTGTCCATGATGGACCATTCCCCCACCATGGACGTTGTACGGCCAGTCCCACTAGACGGGTCGTAATTCCCCCCTGGAATCCTCGTGTACGGACGTCTGTCATTTTACTCGTACCGCTTACTCTGTAACTTTACAGCCTGCAATGAGGCTAACACCAATGACATTTAGATTCTGCTATATAAATTTACTTGTAATTTGGTTCACTTAAATAAGTATCTGCTGACTTGTGGGACGTCCTTTCGTTCGTTTTACTGAAGTTAAATTATCATACAAAACATAAAATAAATTATAAATAACAACCATGCTGGACCATTTTCTCTAGCCCATCTGCTAAGCTGCATAAACTACACAGATTTCCTATGAGTTTTTAGTATATGGATAAAAATTTAAGCTTATTAGAAAAAGAAACGTTCTTATAACGGTAGGTTGCTTTGCTTAAGTTACTAGATATGTTTAGAGTATTTTTTATAAGTTTTGAAATTTCGCAATCTTGACTGAATAAATTCACGATTTTGAAGAGAGGATTATCAGGAATTGATGAATTAAAAACTAATTTCTAATGAAAAAAATCTTTATTTTAGCTAACGTTTCGGCCTGAATACCAGACCTTCATCAGGGCAAATAGAGTGATGGGAGAGAGAGAGAGAGACTCGTGCTCAACTGTGTCTGCATCATGACTGAAATGACTACAGTTATTGCACTGATGATAGCCAAAAAAAAAAAAACTTTTTTGGTTACAAATTAGTACTACCAAGACCGAATTTTTGATAATACTCTCTACATAACGGTCAACATATATTACTCCGAATTAATGATTATTTGCCTTGCTCATAGCCTTAATAATGGCAACATATTAACTTAATAAGTTTTAACATATACCAAAAATTTTAATCAATCATATTTCTAATATTAATCAATAATAAGCCAGTAATAAATATTTAATGTCAAATAATTAAATAAATGATAGAGAGTATATTTTGAGAGGAAAAAAAAAATCTAATCCAACGGGACATACATCTCCATGACTTAGTTCAGTAAAACTAAGATGATACATGATCTTAATAAAATAATTAGTGCAATGCTTACCTGTTCAAATAGCGCTTTTTATTGTAATATTTGGCTGTGACAATAATTCTAAATATTGTTCATCTATGTATACTCTTCTTTCATGTTTTTCACAAGGAGTGGTCCGTGATTGCCTCTCCTAAGTGAATTGTGTAGATCGCTCACCAAATCTGATCTATCGATAGACCACGATATCGCAATTGCTTGCATCTGCAGTAAATGCATCTCTCTACTGTTGACCTCCACAGCAGCGCATCCAAGACTCACCTGCTTAGCGTTCACAAAGGAGTGGTCCCTGATTGTCTGTCCTAAGTGAATTGTGTAGATCGCACACCAAATCTGATCTATCGATAGACCAAGATATCGCAATTGCTTGCATCTGCAGTAAATGCATCTCTCTACTGTTGATAGCCACCGCAGCGCATCCAAGACTCACCTGCACAGCGTTCATCAAGGAGTGGTCCGTGATCGTCTCTCCTAAGTGTATTGTGTAGATCGCACACCAAATCTGATCTATCGATAGACCACGATATCGCAATTGCTTGCATCTGCAGTAACTGCATATTTCTACTGTTGACAGCCACCGCAGCGCATCCAAGACTCACCTGCACAGCGTTCACCAAGGAGTGGTCCGTTATTGTCTGTCCTAAGTGAATTGTGTAGATCGCACACTAAATCTGATCTATCGATGGACCATTATATCGCAATTGCTTGCATCTGCAGTAAATACATCTCTCTACTGTTGACAGCCACCGCAGCGCATCCAAGACTCACCTGCACAGCGTTCACCAAGGAGTGGTCAATGATTGGCTTTTCGAAGTGAATTGTGTCGATCGCACTCCAAATCTGATCTATCGATAGGCCAAGATATCGCAATTGTTTGCATCTGCAGTAAATGCATCTCTCTACTGTTGACAGCCACCGCAGCGCATCCAAGAGTCACCTGCACAGCGTTCACCAAGGAGTGGTCCATGATTGTCTGTCCTAAGTGAATTACCCAGGCTATTGTCCTGCCCACGACACGCCCACTCCTAACATTCACAACACTAATTATTTTCAACCTCTCCCCCATTTTTTTTTTTTTTTGTTATTTCTTTTTCGTTTTAATACATTTAAAGAAGTATAAGTCTGAACGCTGTTCCCTGTAGGTCTCATTAGATTTGAATGAGACATCTCTGCATTACTGTACGACTTGGCTGCCTTGTAAAATCAGCGATTATATCGTAAAACAATGGAACTATGGACGCTGAACTATGCGATTTTAGTAGGCCGTGCAAATCCCACTCCGGCCATTTTAAATTTGTTAAAATCCAATACAATTTAGTCGTAAGTCGTAATAATAATCACACAACGAAGCCCTTCCTTGTCAGTACTCATCCCTCTCGGTAAGTAAATATTATTTATTACAGTTTATTTTAATTTTTAGTTATTTTTGTAGAAAATAATTCATTTTGATAGACCTGATAAATCCTAATTTGTTATAATATTGCTCTGTACACTATTTTATGTAATAGTAAAGAAATATTAATTTTTACATGGTGTTCAAATTATTTATAATTTAANTTAATTTTTTATTAAAATATATTATTTTTTAATTGCTTTCTATTGCAAATTGTTGATTGAGTTCCTTTTTGGATTAAAATTTGTGAGAGGGAAAAGGGGTTCATATGAAGCCTAAAATATTTAATCGTATTAGCTAAATAAAAAATAGAGCTAAAAAAATACAATTGAACATATTAGGTAAAACAAGAAATTTTCTTATATCTTTTTATGCTTTAGACAAATCGATTTCGTAGATAGATGTTGAAGAATGTAACGAAGAAGTACATCTTTTACTCATATTGAATTACAGCTTTCTTAACCCTAAAAGCGATTTGCCAAATTAAATGAATTGTGGCTTCAAGTTTATTAAGCTTAAACTTCATGAAATCCCTCACTAAAAAAAAAATGCATTTCATCAATAAAAAATATATGCTTCAATTAAATTGTACGCTCCCTGCAGCGGAAAAACTTTATTTAATTTGTCCTTATAATTTCAGATAATTCCCACACCCAATGGAATCAAATTTTACTATAATATGAAATCCACTTTTTTTTTTTCCCATGTGACAAAACAAAGTCTAATTATAAAGCACTAGGTAAACTATCTCCCCCCACTCTCTTTCACTCTGACTCTCTCTCTCTCTCTCTTTCTCTCTCTCTCTCTCTCTCTCTCTCTCTCTCTCTCTCTCTCTCTCTCTCTCTC
>KZ808692.1:41393-70699 GCA_000696205.2 Oncopeltus fasciatus | reverse complement strand
TATATATATCTATATATATAGATGTAGATATGCTTGAGGGAGTTCAAGCATTCAATTTTAAAAAAATGGTGACAAATATATATATCATAAATATATCAATGATTCGTCCGAGCATTGGTAGTAAACTTTAGTTATCCTTGATTATCCACATGTAATTTTATCGTATTTTATCCTACAAACTCTATAGTTAGTTTTCTAATTTGATAGATATTCCTAGTGTACTCTTGAAGAATTGTAAATGCACTGCTTCCGTCTAACATGACTCTAAGGCTCATGTAGTCAGAAAGAACTGCAGTCCTATGTGTCCCCTCTCTCTGAAGCCGATCAAGGGGCGACATTTGCATGAGTGATAACGTACAGCTTCTATCTTTCAGGCGTGACCCCCAAGTCGGCATCTGGGAAGCTTTACGTCCTTGGCAAATATGATTCCAGCAGTACCAGATCCCCTCAGGTAACTCGCCTGCCTTACGTTTCTCAGTCAAACTGGCAAAGGTAACTCTTCGACAGCCGGAGGAATTAGACTCCTAACTAATTCTTGACGGAGTTTCTATAGTATCTTGAAACGGAGTTTGTTCAGTATCTTAAAACGGAGTTCATTCCTTCGTGAATTTCAGGTTAGGTTCTATAAATGTAATTGCAGTCTGCCATTTTGGAATATTTTAAAAAGTACAACATGAAATGATTTTGGATGTTTAACACGTTTCCTCGATTTGTCAATGATTTATATTCTTAAGTATAAATGAATTTTAAACAAATCTAAACTTTAACATATGTCAAAAACATATATTTAATATCTTCCTTTTATCCAACATTAATAGAAAATAAAAGAATGATGACGACAAAGGCTCAACTCTTGAATTTAGAAACAGAAAATCTGCATTTAGAGCAGGAATTTGTCTTTCTTATTCTGCTGCTTATTTTTAGAACTTCTCTAAACGAACATTATTACAAAATATGAAACCATATTCCTGGTTTTTAGATAAAGATTAAAATTATTTTCTTTTATAATAGGTTATAATAAATATTGTTTGAATTATGGTATTTAATCCCACATAAATTTTAATCAATAAATGGAATGGAAGGGAATAAAAAATCTATCTGTCTTAGCCAGGAGAAGAACATGGATCTCCTGCTATCCTGGCAAGCGCGTTTTCCACTTACGCCACCGGGAGAGCTAGATAACTTATTAAACAGCCCACACAACATACCAGCGAGATCCTAACCCAAGAGAAAGACGAATACGTCGTCTTAAGCTCGAAGGAGCTGACATTGTCAAGCTATTTCTTCGACTCTCGTTATTTGCTTTTATTTATTATTATAAATATTGTTTTAGTTGTGATATTTAATCCCACATTAATTTTAAACAATAAATGCGAGGGAATAGAATAAAAAATCTATCTGTATGAGATAGATTGATGCATATCAATAATGTATTTTTAAGAGATTTATGTTCTATAGGCCATTCCTTTAAGAGGCTTATTACTGTAGATAATAAGATACCAAAGATTGCCGTTTTCCGAATTTACCAAAGCCAGCCTCAAAAACTCAACCTTTTGCTCTCTCCATCTTTATCTGCTTGTTAAGTCTGAATAATTCATTGGCCTTATTTAAGGAAATTAAATTGAAATATAAAAAATCTGCTTAGGCTTTTTTTGAGTTTTCCCTATACCCAAGGCGAACTTTTCCCTTTTCCAGTTTTCTCTCAGACTAAAATAAATTTTTTGGAAATAATCATAATTCCTTATAACTCTTGAATGTCCTACGTCTGGATTTGGATTTTTTAAAATATACTTATAATCTTCATGAATTTCTTTATTTTTCCAGCTATTTGTGTGAGAAGCAATCATAGCTTATTTATTTCTTATTCAACCTTACTTTCAACCGCTCAGTGTCATAGATGAAAAAGCTACCTATTTTAAACATCAATAGCTCTGGGAAAGCTTTCATTTATGAGCACAGGGTTTGAATCTGCAATTATTTTATTTTAATAAAACTTATAAAAATATGGTCTATTAGTTTAGATATCAATATTATACGCTAAAGTAGTTGAGAAAATTAAGTTCAAAAGAAAAGAATAATGATTTCTTAATTTTAACCATTTGAAATCTTAATATTATCACACAGGCTAATTAAAAATAAATGAACTTATCATATGTATTGCAGCTCAGGAATGCATAATTTTTTTGAAGTCATTACAAAATAATAATAAGTAGTTTTATTTGTATGAGAAAATCTTTAAAAAGTGCCCTTTAAAAATCATATTATATATTAACTATTTCACTAAACATAGCATCTTACTCATTGAATAGTATAAAATAATAAGCTACTACTGATAATAATACTTATATTGTGAATAGATGTAATAAGCCTTTGAATATCGATATTTATTAAACAGAAGATATCTGACAACACTGTAATGGTGAAAGGTAATGAAGATCTCCCTGTCAAACTATATCTGCCTCTTTGGTACCAAAGGTAACCTGATAACTGTGTTACAGCTGCTCGTTGCTCAGATATCTTCCTAGTTAATAAAAACTGTACTATAAACTATAATATGTACTATACTTTTAACATTTTAAATATTATTAAAACTATGCTATAAGCTAGGACGTCCTGAATTGCTAATTATTATAATTATAATACTTTAAATTATGTCTCTAATAGATCCATTACAAAGAACTGGAAGCTCTAGTTATAACATTTTTCTTTTCTTTGGAGGAACTAGTCGTTCGATCCATATAAGTCGGTTTTCTCTAACACCTTCTTTTTTATTTATTTATTTATTTTTAATTAATAACTATGTACCGAGCCGTAAATCTCAGACGCATCCTGACAAGGTTGAAGGAAGACTTCCGAAACGTACCTGGTGTATTAGTGACTGATTGAGCGAGAAGTAGCTGAAGCAAGGGGTAGTCTTTGCATTGAACTGGTAAAGGGACGAAGAACACACGTCAATAGCAATCAGCATATATCAGAGGCATCATGTCCGATAAGGATTTAATGTAAAGATGATTTTGAAGTTAAGGAGGTTGAAGTTGTTTATATATATATATAGAATGATTCATAAAATCCTATTTATTAATCCTAATTATTTTCTTGGATTCAGATTTTATTTCTATCATCTTACATATAGAACAAGTTCCTAGATATTGAGACACAATATGTCCTCTGCTAACAAAGACAATTCCTATTAGACAAATGTGAAATNACTTGAATATATATATATATAACTAGTCCTACAACTGGTCATATAGGCCAAGGGGGTAATGCATGTTAAGGGCGTATTTATTCTTGACTTACAGCACAATACGTCAGCGCACCATCTGATTTTTTCCCACTCAATGAAGAGCGGGCTGGGTTTTCCCCAGAGGTACGCCAGGAATTCTCTAGGTCATAACAACAGAAGAACAGAAAGAAAACCTACCGTGCGCTGTGATCATTGAACTTGGGACCATTGTCTCAGGAATCCAGTGCCTTAACCACCCTTGTGGCTCATATAATTATAGATATATATTTTGCATATTTTTGTATTATTTATTTCACAAAAAAACAAATGATAATTTAAAAAGTAAGTAATTATTAAAGTAACGCCTAGGAGAATTGTAAGAAGAGACAAATAAGTGTAATTCCGTGAGCTTTAACAATGGTAGAGGTTCTCTTTGATGAAAGGGGGCGGGATTATTAAGTGTATTTTGAAAGGGCAAGTCACTTACATAGGGTAATGCTGTTGAAGGCAACAATGAGTTTACGCCGAGAAGACTCTACAACTCCGACTTCTACCAAATCGATTTGGGCATAGAAAGTGTATCTGGAATATTAACAGCACTTAATCCCAAAACATCTACTGCTCAAAAAATGTCTATGCTTTATCTTGAAATTTACGAGGATTATCTTGTCCAATAATATTGTTTCCCACAGCTGCTCTAAGCTTTGAGAGTTTAAGATCCGAAGTTACCCACTAGGCGAGGTATCCTCTGCCTTACTAAGTAGCCCAACGAATTTCTGGAGGATCCGTACCTTAGTTTGACAGTGACGTTAACAGTGTTTTAAAGGCGTGTACGGAATGGAACACGCAGCAAAGACCAGATCAGTAAAAAATGACTCTTTCAAGACAATTGCCGGCTACTATATCAGAATTAATCATCTATTATCATTACTACAAAACAATGAGGTACACTTCATGTACGAATGAAGTTCAGTTTTAAGAGTATAAAATGTGCATATTTTTTCCGAATGTTCATAGATAAAAAACTTGACCTAAATTATTTGGGTTGATGACACGACTGAAGGATTCATAATTATCAATTAATCACGATTATTATACTGACCTTCATAAGCTTAGGTAAATAATCTAAAGGGTTATTATCCCTACCAATGAATATAGAACTATCACACCTTCTATTATCCGTCTTCATTGGTTTCTGCAAACCGTCTTCTGTTGGCGAGCGATTTCGGACATTGTCCATCTTCTTGGCCGAATACACGTGTTCACTGTCACTGTCTGTATTCAACTGCGTTTGTATTCTGTCGGTTGGTCAGATGCGTCAGGTATAAGAGTCGTTTAGCTATAGCGGTTGCTGGAATGGCCACTTGATATAATTCATCATAAAGGACCATGCACTTTTTCCACCCATGACCGTAAAGTTATAAAAACATATGCGATTTACATGTTTTTACAGCATCTCTACTACCCTTATCATAGAATAATATGCATGTGTATATGTAAAATATAATAGAAAACAGCGTCATAAGTATAATTAAAATAGATTTTGTTCAAATTTAAATGTCAAAATAAATTAAAATACTGGTATTGAAAATTTTACCGTAAAACACTTTTTTTTAAAAGATTTAATTTTTCCTAATTGATGAAACGTCTATTGGTTATATTTTACTAAATAAAAGAGTATAAATAAAGTCGTGTTTCGTTTTAATTAAATGATATTCGGGAACTAAATGAACGATTTGAAGCTAAGCTTTTTGTGAAGTCAATAATTGTTTTGTTTGTACCAGTCTCTTTGTTCAAGAAAACAGATTTTGCAAAAGTAATACAGTTTAAAATGAAAGATTCGGTCGCTACTGTGAACGGGTTCAACGGCCAGGGACAAATTCAGAATCATTAAGAACTTTGTAACTCTATTGTGAGGTCCCATTGTCCGAATTACAAACTGACAACAATATTTATCTTATTATTAATTTAAAATGATAATACTAAAAACTTTCCCCTTGTAAAGGATTGATATTTCCGAGTTGTGACTTGGTCTTTTCCTTCGAAGGGTGGCTGGCTTTCTCTTCACTTTCATCCCCTCCAACGAGCTTGATGAGCTTCAGAAAGGGAGTGGCGAGTGGTTGGGGGGAGGGCGAATAGGAGGGTGAGGGGTTGAAGTTCCCGCCAAAACAAAACTTAGCTACAATGACAGCTCGGGAACTTTGTTAGTCCGAGCAAGAGAGAGAGAGAGAGAGAGAGAATGAGGGAGTGAGTTCTGGACGGGCTAATTTAAATATCATTATTAACATTGCGATTGTACGTGAGAGTAAGACAGAGAGAGTGAGAGAAAGAGGAACGAGGAGGCGGTAGATTTGAAAGATGTTTTCAGTTTTGACTCTGCTAGTCTTTTATACTGATCAACTTTATACCCTTTTATCGTATCGCTTTCCCACTCTAATTCTTGTTGGTATCATTGTTGGCGTAATAAATGACGAGCATTTCATTGCAGCAGCAATCGATAGCAACAATGCACAAAGAGTAGATTTAGTTTTTTTCCTTGAAATGAATAATATTTTTATCGGCTAAGGGTCACTAATAATTAAAATCAATGAGATAAACTAGTTTTAATTTATTATCACAAATAATTGCACCCAATAATTACAACGGAATTTGTGTATTTTATTTATGCATAAATAAATAGAAATATATAATATTACTTAAGGCTAATAAATTGATTCTTATGCACAACTAAATTAGATATACTTATTAAGGTAAAATAACTTGTTATACTCTGTCAATTACCACTGTTACCGCTATGACCAGTGCAAAACACGGAACTCGCAATCTGAAACGGAACTGACGGAGGCTAAATAAAATAAAATATATCAAAATATCTATTAATATATTTATTATGGTATTTGTATGTAAGCTATGAATTTAGGAATAAACTATAAAGACATTTAATGATCAGTATGCTAATAAGACCCTTTTGGTCAGCAGTCAATAATCAATCATGTAGATTTTGATAACGAATCAGTTTTTACATATTTGCAGGATTCACAGCACGCAATATCAACTTTTACACGTGATTTGTAACATAATCTCGATATCTCATTCAAACAAACATTTAGGGTAGAAATAATTTTAATTGTCTCCAAACTAACATTTAATATTTAACTGTTACTATCTTATCAGCTGAATTTAAATATATAAATAGTATTATATTTCAGAAGTATATACAGGCTATTAAATAAATAACGTTACATTATGAAAATAAGAAATTGTTATGGTAAAATTGTAACAAATGGTTATGGATTTTTCAAAAAGTTTTTATAATCTTAATTATATTAAACATGAAACTCAAAATTTTATAATCTAATAGTCGGAAGAAATTATACTGGGGAACAATTTGAAACTCAATTTCTGTTGAGTTAGATTTTTTAGCTGTTTTATATAGAATTAGGCATGCTGGTTTTATAACTGTTTTTAGTTTTCTTCTATCACGTCACGTTAGGTTTCTACCTGGCTGGGGCGCATGCTGGTCTAGACCTGCCTGTTTAGTTACGTCTGTTATTATGTGGTGAAACGTTGTGTATCGGTAAGCAGTATTTAGTATTTCGTTACGGAAGTGTACAGAACTACATAGTGTGTTTGAACTGAAACGTTTCCTTATGGCTACCTCTGCTCCTACACGTCGAAAGTGCGAAAACAGCCCCGATTAGTTTTGTTATACATGTGGCAGTTTTACCATTCCCATTAAAAGGACAAACATCAGTACATTTGTCAGACAAGTATATTTTGCCTATTTTAAAGAGTAACTAGGTGATCAAAATAAAGCATGGGCACCTTATAAAGTGCGTGTGGACCAAGATAACACGTGCTAAGTTTCCATGTGGTATACCTATGATTTGGCAAGAGCCCAAAGATCATTCAAGTGATTTTTACTTTTGAATAGTGAAAACATCAGGATATAACAATAAAAACAAATGTAAAATAGAGTATCCTACTTTACCGTCAGCTATATGCCCTGTACCGTAATTCAACCGAAGTCCCCGTGCCAGTTTTCAATGAATTTCCCTCTTTGGAAGAAGGGAAATACGGATATGGCATTCAAGACTTTCTTGGATATATTCGAGCATTGAATTACTCCAAAATCAGCAATTCTTGGAACCCTGTCGAAAGCTAGGTTGCAACATGAGCATTAAATAGCATTTTTTACACAACCACCTTGCTAGTTTCCCGGACAATCTTGGTGCAGTGATTGTTGAGCAGGGTGACCGTTTCTAGCAAGATTTGAGGGTCATGGAAGCAAGGTATCAAGGTAGATAGGACGTATATCAAGCGCAAATGTACACAAACTAAACACTTAAGAAAAAGCTACAAACGCAAATTTTTATCTTAATTTTTAAGTACTGTTCATTAATTAAACAATTTTATATGTATGAACTTGATTTATCTTACATTAAATGTTTTGTAAAATGTATATTTGGTACGTTTTTACCTGATGGTCTTTGAAATGCATAATTTTTATGATTTCTGAGGACATCCTACAGTTTAAACAATTGACGTGATAGACAAAATCTGGGGTTATTCTCAGATTCAGACGCCAAGAATTAGTAAAAAACAGTGTCAGATCTAACTCAACAAAAATGTATTTCACTGTGTTATTAATGCTTGGATTTAATATATTTTATTTATATAAAAATAATGGATAAATTGAAAAATTTCTCCAAAAAAAATGATAAATATTTGAAATATCAGTCTGTTTATAGTTGTAGTTTATAGATATATTTTCAGTTTCGGTTTGAATTATTTAGTAATTCATGTGGTGATACAGCACTTTTGTGAATATGTCAACCTTGCTGGAGGATCTCTCAAATCTCTGGTTGGTATCTATACCCATAGTACCTCTCAAAGTAGGCATTTAAGAGAAATGAAAGTATTTCCAGTTCCATGCTTGTTTGGAATTTGTTGGAACTGTAGATTATTCTTTCACCGTCCATGACCGTTAGAAGCGTTGTTGGGGTGATTCGACGTAAAAAAAAGCTTCATTGAAATTTATGCGAAAAATTTATTTGAATAACTTTTTCAAAGTATCCAACTCCATGTAATGAATGAAAATTTATTTTATAAGATACTATTATCTCATGATATAAATTATGAAATAAGAATAGGATTTGATGAATAACTAAGAAGAAAACAGATATATAGTTCTCATTTCTTACTCTGAAGTACTCTTTTCTCCATTACGATATTGTTCCAGAACTGCACAAAATTTACAAATGTATGACATTTTTCTGCCAGAAGAAGAACATTTTCTTGTATATGTAATCCCTTAATGTAGTTTACAGTTTGTTTACCTAAATATTTATTTCAGTTATCCACTTTAAATGCTTGAAAGTTAGTAGATAATCAGCTAATGTATTGTGGGCTGAAGGAGGACACAATAGTTTTCCGACATATTACAGTAGAAATGTCAAATTAAGATGGGACATCAAGATAACAACCACTGATGAAGCAATCAAAGATAATGTGTTTCCAAGCAATTTAACCCCACATAGTAATGTAACCTATTCGTGTAATTTACTAGGATATAGGTTATCACCAAGATATATTGCTTCCAGAAACACTTGTATTTCAAAGAGTAAATTACTATTGGTAGATAGCTATCATAAATAAATAAGTGCTTATTAAAAAAAAAAACATTTATAGCTATTATTTAGATTGTACCTAAAATACTTATGAGTAAAAGTTAAAGATTTGAATTGATGCCAAAACATAAATAGAGTTATTAGTATAGAATTTTTGGTTCGGCCGAGTTTGATCCAGAAATATACAATTTAAAAATATGTATTTGTATTATCTGCCGACGTTTCGGCTTACATTGTAAGCCATCTTCATGTCTTTGTATTATCTGCCGACGTTTCGGCTTGCATTGTAAGCCATCTTTAGGGCTATGATAGCATAGTAGGCTAGAGGATGAGATATTGGCGAGAGGGGATGTGTTGTCTGAATCAAATGTTCATGACTGACCTCCCTCTAAGTCTCTATACCAAAAAAAACAATAAATTTAAATAACTAAGCATAAGATCATTTTCTTGGTTGGCCAATCATTTTTATTTTTCAGTCCTACAGATTTTGTAGGACTTTTGTCAACAAAATTGTAAGAAATTTTGACAAATTTTGGTATTTGGTATGTATAATTATGAAAAGTAATGTGAGACACTTATTTTATTTCATTATAGCTGTATAGCTATCAGCTAGACAGATATAATACTAAATGATGAATTAATGAGCTAGCGATTGTTGGATAAAATTCAAAATTTACTTGCCTAGGCCATGAGAAATCGCATGTATCGTCAATTCTAGCTGATAATAAAGAAAACAATTAAGTGCAACAGAGGATCTTTTTTTTTTTTTTTTTTGCTGTGTTAGCCTCCCTTGCAACCACTTAGGGTCATTGGAGGGAGGGGCTATCTACAGGTTGCTACCCTATTTTAAACACCCATGGCTCAGGACAACCTTCTATATTATAAATAAAAGATTGACCTGTGCGGGATTTGAACCCGCGGCGTCAGGATTGCGAGACCCGTACGGATCCCCTGAGCTATCTCTGCGCCCCAACAAAAGAGGATCAAGGAGGGGAAAATATATTGGTTACAAAACCTTAGCCAATATTTCTGCTAAATGTCTGTAAAAACATTAGAACTGCTGTAAACTAAACACTTATAGCTGGTATTATCACAAAAATTCAATAACGGATGTAGTATGTGAAGAAGAAACAGTGACCAGGAAGACAACAATAGCTATGGGGTTGTCGCCGTTCTTGTAATGTCACAGAGGTAATACAAAGGTATTACCTGTCGCACCCACAGCACAATTCCAAACGGCAGCATAGACACTATACCTAGGCCAGACAACACGCCACTCTATTCGGCCGCACAAGGTACGCCAATACTGCTGAGACATTTGAGAGCCTTTGCAGATGTCCCGGGAACGACTTCAACAACAATGGGATCTGCAAACCCAAGGTATACCCACCAAAAAACCCACACACTCGTCGAGATTAGATCGCCACCTCCCACATATCCTGAATATCTCTCTGTGTGTGTGAAATGCAGACCCAATACATTATCTGAAAGCTCTGATCTCTTTGCTTCAGGAAATGCCCCGGTTAAGGGGGGTGAGGTATTTGAAATGGCGCTGTTTAATTCAATTAACCCCGAACAAGAGATTCCCCTGTTCAAAATGGAAATCTTCACACACTTGAAAATGAAATTCTGAGCAGAGACAATACAATCCTTCTTCGTACAGATCTATCAGTCTCATTTCTCTACTTCACACACTATCGGAAATTTGTAATAAACCTTATCTACATTAGGTTAAAATTTGGTTTCTTTTTTTTTAATCATTAAAACTTTTTTAAATGTAAAATTTATGACATCCCATGAGTAAGACGTAAAGAAGTATACTCACGATTTTAACTTTTTCTAGTACACTTAGATATAATCTTCGTAAATTAATTACAAACTTCACAACATTACTTTATTTTTTTCCATTTTATAAATATTATTTCTTTTGTGGTATTTAATCCCAAGTAAATTTTAACAATTTTTAGTGCAAGGGAACAAAATAAAAGTAAAAATAGAACAGTTAGGTTTTTATTCTGTTCCCTTGCACTAAAAATTGTTTATTTTTTTCCTTTTTTTTTTAGTGTTAGCTTGCCATTCAACTACTTAGGGTCATGGAGGGAGGGGCTATCTACAGGTCGCCGTCTCATTCTAAACATCCATGGCTCAGGACAAGGAAGATATGTCATTGCTTTTGCATTATAGAACTTCTGGCCAAATTTTATCTAGAAAAACAGAAAAAAAAAGTTTTTATAGGGTTAAAAGACATATGTTATATATANTCATGTTTTCTTAGTTCTATACTGTGTTCTAGGGTTATTCTGTAAAGAGATGTTTCATATATATATATATATGTGTGTGTGTGTGTTTGTGTGTGTGTGTTACATGTTTTCACGTTACACACTTTTTCATATTTAAAACCTGTTGTTGTAATTAATTACAACTATTCTTTAATTTTTTTATGTTGCAATCCTTCTTGAGTTTTTGTAAGCTTTGCATTTTTAATGTCGCACACACTGAAAATGTGGGATATTTATCACATTCTTCATATATTTGTATTTGTTGAAATTCTTATTTTTTTGCAAGACTACTATTTTATCATTCTTAGTGTGAGCTGGGGCAAAGTCACATTGACGAAAGGTTGTTAAAATTAAAAATTTAAAGCTTCGCACGATAATTTAAAAGGGTTTTTTTAAAACAGAGGGCTTTGGAGAATCCCTTTTTTTTACGAGAACTCCGAGGATGGGATAGATGATATGGAAAGCGCTCAGCTATTAGAGACAGTAAATTATCATGCGAAGTTTGATGTTACCAAATTTGATAACTTTTCACCAAAATTCAGAGAATTTCAATTTTGATATTTATTAGGTTGGATCGCAGAAAATATCGAAGAAAAATTTAATATCTGTCACGTGAACAACCTCGACAGCAACATTCCTTCGGCATTTACAAGAATAAATATTTATTAGTAGCAAACGCACGAGATAGATCAACAAATAGGGGAGAAGCATACATCAAAATTTATACATCCGAAGATTCGAAGATAACCATAGAGGAAATAAATTATTTAAATTAATCGTGCGATAAGATAATATGACTCCCCTTATCGGATTTTCGTAGGTTGGAACTGAATATAAACTATCAGCGGGACTTCTGATGTTAGCCGAGGGGGTAATGTAGCCCAGGTAATCAGGAAAATTTTATGCAAACAGAAGGGTATGTTTGAGCAGATATACCCTCTCCAGTGTGTGTACACATCGGTAGGAAGTTGGTAGGGACCCGCCACCTGCCGTCCTACCAACTTCTCAGTCATCTGATTAAAACTTGGTGAGCGACCGCAGCCAACGGGGGATGTATCGTCGGGACTTGATCTAAGCCGCACAAATCCAGACTTTCAACTTGGCATTTCGTCTAACTTGAACTTTGCACCTGAAAAGGATTGAAGAATGTAAAAAAAAAAAAAAAAAAAAAAAAAAAAAAGAGTTATAAAGCAATCGAAATCACTTCTTTGCACATCATGAAGACAAAACCCGTTCGCAGAAGCTGTGAAATCTAAATAGATTTCTCATTTTTCCATTAAAGATGGACATAAGTTAGAGTAAATGAGAAAAGTTTAATTTACTAGCCAGAGAGAACAATGAACGTAAAAGGTTTGACCACAAAAGTTTGCTAGTTAGCGGAGGGAGGGGGGACGTTAAATTTCAACGATGTTAAATTCAAGGATTCATAATTTTTCCAAAGATTATATGAGTTTGATGGTTAGAATTGAAATAAGAAACGTTTTGAAATATTCATAACCATTATTTAATTAATCTGTAATATTTTAAAAATTGTTTCTATTATATTTCTAAAATGTAACAGAGCCTATTATATCATCATATGGCCAATTAATTAATACTTCTGAAATACAATGTCATTAATATATTTGTATTCAAGTGATAATAATTTAAAGGTTAGTGTGTACACTAACATTATAAATAATTACAATTCTTCTTTAATTTTTGTATGCATCAATCATTCTTGTGTTTTATTCTGCTTTGCATTTTTTATGATGCACAGACTTAAAATGTGGGATATTTATCACGGTCTTTATAATATTCATAAATTTTGTTTTTGTTGATATTATTATTTTTTGCAACACTTTTATTTTATCATTCTTTGTGTAAGCTTGGGAGAAATAACATTGACAAACGGTTAACAAAATTGAATATTTTAAGCTGTGCACGATAATTTATTGTCTCTTATAGCTGAGAATATTAAAGTCTCTCTCTTTCACTCAAAATATGATATTTTTGAGCTCTGAGGATTCGATGGATGATCTCGAAAGTTATAAGAGACAATAACTTATCAAAACTCCTTATTCCACTACTAATTGCCATGGCTCATATATATACCTAACCTTATACCCTATTTCTGGCATATTGAAAATCACAAAAATGACAATAAAAAAAAAGTTTAAAACTGCCCTCAAAAAACATGCCTTTAACGAAGGACAAAAATTTGACTTCAATAACTTCACTATTCTTTCCCTATAGAACTCTATGAATAGGTGTTTGTCTATTATCTAAAACCGTACACATTATCTTACAACACAATCCAGTTAACGAAAGAACCGACATAGAACTTATTTCTTCAACGTATTCAAACATTTTCAACAATCTGAAAAACCATTAGCCCTCTTTCTCAATAAACCTGTCTAACTTGTCTCCTAGTTCCTAAAACTACTTATCCGCAATAGGTCCAACCAATTTTAGCCGGTATTGTCCTTTGATGCAGGCCGCTCTCCCTTTGTACCTACCGCCTCATACCCCCAACCTTCCACCACCGACGTCGTCCATGGTAAGTTTTCCTAATTTTCAAACCCTACCTCTCAGTTATTAACATTTGATCCAGGTGGCACGACGTCCTCTCTCGCCTTCGTGATGGATAAGTGTGGTTAACATTCTACACATTTTGTTAGTTTTTCCTCAGCATATCACATTACTGTTAGTTACGTCAATTTTATGTAATAATAATGTAAATCATATATTTTTTTAATTTTTATTATGAAATTCTACTTGAACAGCCCTGAAGATGGCTTATAATGTAAGTCAAATCGTCAGCATAAAATAAAAAATACACTTATTTTAAATTGTATTTTTCGGATCAATTTTGACTGAACCCCAACAAAATTTTCTACTAATAATCTCCACGGTCAAAACCTCTCTATTTGAACTAGAACATATGGAGAGTAGAAAATAATTCTTAAACACCAAACACCTCTAAGAGACTAATGAAAAATACTTATTTAGGAGTATAAGAAGAAGATTGGAGCGACATTCTTATTTTTAATATGAAGTGCACAATTTTCAATATTAATCAGTTGGTAGTATTCATTATTATTTGAAATCGAATAAGGGAGAGAGGAATTTAAGAGGCCGACCTAATTGAATAATTATCAGTTTACTCGTTATTATTAGAGTAACGAAAAATCGGAATTTAGGAATAAAAATAAAATCGGTAAAAGAAGAATAAAATTTGATTCTCTAAACAATATATCATTTTAATTAAAAAAAAGTATGAAAAAAAAAGCACCTTAGTAAGAAAGATATTCAGAATAAAAGCAGGGGAGATGATGAACAATTAACTCACTTTTCGTACGGATCTGCCAATTTTAGCGACATCAATTTTACTTCGATTTCCCCTTAGGTTTATAAGATCAGATCATCTTTATGACTGTCATTTATACCGGTCTCTAATGAATAGTGGGAAATGTTCTTAGTTAACACAACACCTGCGCGCCTTGTTTTCGGTCGTTATTACCATTACTTATTATTATTTATTACTGAAGGTTCCAGTACTTACGGAGGTCAGTGAAGCATTAACTGGAGTTGATTTTCATAACTATTGGAGATCGAGAATAATAGACATTAAATCTTGTAAGAAGAAGCAGAACTGCTCATCACAATAGACACGTCGTTATTGTTGCACATCGTTTTCCCGAAAGTGAGTACGTACATATTTCATAAGAATAAGGATTTAACTTTATCAGTTACTAAAATATGCTTAATTTTATAAGAATTTGATTCTTGTACTATAAAGGGGTGAAAGTAAGACATAAACGATTAAAATTACATTTATACGGTTGCACATACACAAAATATAGGTTGTCATTTCATGTTTTCTTAGTTCTATACTGTGTTCTAGGGTTATTCTGTAAAGAGATGTTTCTTTTAAAGAAACTTCGGACGTCTGGCAACAAGTTAACGGCATTGCTTAACAATTATTTTGTGTACATAGCTATCAAAGTGTAATAAAATTATGAAAGTAAAATTAACCAAATAATATATGAAAAATTTAAAATAAACATTATATTAGCAAGATCTGATGTTGCTGAGTTTAAAATATAGGTTAGAAGTTGTTAAATATAGGTCTTGAAGTGTTACATATATACCCTGTGGGATTTCCCCCTTCACTAAGAGTGGAAATTTACATTTTTCATTCTCATAAATTTCAGCTTATCTCTGTACTATCATTTCCGCCTCTGAGAGATGAGTTATAAATTTAAAACATTACTTTGAGCTTGGGCTAAACCAAAGCTATATGGAGTATACTCAAATAATATGGGATTATATGGGTATACTCCATAAGAGCGGAGTATAAAAATGCATGTCGTACAGTAGTTTTTTTATGTTTCATTATATATACATATATATATATATAATTGCAGTCCTGCATCAGCCACTCCCAAAATTAATCTGTCCCTTACCATTCTGGACTCATAACTTTCCTTGCATTTGTCATTAAGGCATCGGAATTCACACAAAGTGGCTTGGTTTTTGAGTTCCGTTATAAATTGGTCAATCGAGTGGCCATTTTGTTTTATGTTGTTAAACTTGAATGTTTCTACGGCATTATTTTTTGGTGGTACACAATACTCATCAAACTCCAAAATNTTTATATATATATATATATATATATATGAGAGAGAGAGAGAGAGAGAGAAAATTTAAGTTATAAAACCTGAGATATCAAGTAATAAAAACTGCATCTTTGCTGAAGGACATGTTTGGGAATTGCACACCCAATGCACGTGTAAATTTCATTTTAAATAAATATTTTAACAAAAAGAATCGCTTAGAAATTACATTTTACACATATAAGTTATATAAAGAGTTTCTTAGCTCATAACAAAGAATATATTACCATTGTTAGTTTTGGTGTTTTCATAAAACCCGTCTCTTCTTTCCTAAATTCGATTTCATTTCTAAATAAATTCTTGCAGGGTTTAACAATGAAATACGCTTTTAAATATGAGTGTTCCCACCCAATACTAAAACATTTTGATTTTGACTTTTTTTAATATGTGATTTTTCTTAATCACATTTGTGATTAATTAATTAATTTTTTGTTACAAAATTACATTATACACCTATTAAGTTCCATATATTTTTTAGTAAGGCTGAATTTGGCAACTCTCAAAAACCCCATTCGTACTTCTCGACCAATTTTAGCTATAATAACCTGATAAAATAATTTAAAAAAAGAATCTCTTATGAGAATTTTTTTTTTATTATATTAAAATTGCAGACGCTATTGCATGTACAGGTATATATAAATTCAGGCGGACTTACTATATCTTTTTAGATGAAGGATGGTTGAAACTTTTTTTAAAATAGTGTCATATTACCGATGTGATTTGCTTCATTTCTTAGGAAACATGCCGAAAATATAAAGTCCTCAATTTTTAAGAACAAATTTTTTGTGTGGAAAACTTTCATTATTTTAAAGTATGATAGCTACTATCACCTTAATTTACAAAGCGTAAATAATCTCTCTCTCTCTCTCTCTCTCCCTCTCACATACCCGCGCGAGGATTTTTCCATCTTGGGCACAACCTTCTTCCAGTAGGTGAGAAAATTATAATTTTAATTTTATATATTATAATTTATAATAANTATCAGAACAAATTATGATATTTAGTTACCTGCAATTATCGTGGTGCACATGCCAACAGAGTTACATCACCATATTTCGACGAAGTCTATCTATACATTTATTTACAATTCGTTTTTGTGATATTATTTTTATAACAATTCCAGATGAATTTATAACGGACAAACATAAATTTTAAATATACCAAGATCTTGATAAGAAGAAGACCTTTATAAAATGGCAAAAACATATTAGTTTTATATCATTTAAAAGACTTGATATACTAATTGTATGTATTTAACTCTCATACCTTACATTCTTCATTGGTTTCTGTACACCATCTCCCGTTGGCGAGCGCTTTCGGACATTGTCCATCTTCTGGCCGAATACATACGTTCACTGTCACGGTCCGTATTCAACTCCGCCAGAGATATTCGGCCAGAAGATGTACAATGTCCTAAAGCGCTCGCCAACGGGAGATGGTGTACAGAAACCAATGAAGAATGTAAGGTATGAGAGTTAAATACATACAATTAGTATATCAAGTCTTTTAAATGATATAAAACTAATATGTTTTTGCCATTTTATAAAGGTCTTCTTCTTATCAAGATCTTGGTATATTTAAAATTTATGTTTGTCCGTTATAAATTCATCTGGAATTGTTATAAAAATAATATCACAAAAACGAATTGTAAATAAATGTATAGATAGACTTCGTCGAAATATGGTGATGTAACTCTGTTGGCATGTGCACCACGATAATTGCAGGTAACTAAATATCATAATTTGTTCTGATAAGAAAGACAGATACTGTTACGTAAATTTTACGGCAGAGGAAGTTAGGTTAATATTATTTATTATTAACTAATATTAAAAACTACATTTGTTAAGTTAAATCACACAAATAATTCTAATGAATTGCAGTTATCTACACGGAATCATGTTAGCCAAAATGAATGAAGTCTTCCCAAAGTATTTGAAGTCTGTATTCTCTTTGTAATGTACTATTTCTCCCTATTTCATTGAATTATTACTTCCATATGAGGGATTTTTAATGTTATTTTTGCCAACACTCCTACATATATAACCTCAAAACATAGCTATGGAATAACATTCACATTTAGCTATATTTATTTTATATAAAAATTGGTTTACATCACACTAAACCTCCCTTAACTTGTGGGTGAAATACATAGAAAACATCAAACATCTACCGTGTTATTCTAATTGCTTCTAAAATTCCTGAACTGAATCTATTTGATTTAATTAAAAATTGAGGGTTTAATTTTTAAATGATTCTGTGAGTGACATAAGATGTGATTCAAGAAAATCCTGTAATACAATATTCATTGATTTGCTTAAATCACATTTAAAACAAAATACTGTCAAGAAATTAACCTTTCTTACTAAATGGTTTAGGCAATTAAGCCGTAATCATACAGTAATTTAATATGCTAATTAAATTATCTCCATTTACCAATAACATAAGATTTTTTAAAAATTTATTATTCGGTTTTAAATGTCGAGTGAACAGTGAAGTCAAATTCAGCCGAATTTAATATTAAAGATTATCATATTTTAGTATCCAAATTCATGAGCTGTTTCAGATATTTTCAATAAGTTATGGATGGTAGTGCCTTTTCTTATTGCGGGTAATTTGTAACTAAAACTATTTGATTTAAATCGCCATTGATAAGGCATCTGTTGTATCAAGTCTTATCACAAAATCCCAGTTGGCATTAATAACGGCCAGATGTTAATTTGAAAGTAAAATAGGGATTTTGCTTAGATTGTTCAGGGATTTTTTTCTCTTTTTTAAAACATTTTATTTATGAATAACATCCTGCACAGCGTGTATCTTGCAATGCACTCTCAAAAGATATAATAAATATGTACACAATATAAATTAGTATAAAAAAATATACAAAAATTAAAAAAAAATAGTACTGTAATACATAAATATTTAAATTAGCGTGTACTTTGCTTGATAAAGAAGCTGTACATTCAGGGATTAATGAAAAACTAATATTTTACAATAATTTTTAGTGTAAAGGAACAGAATAGAAAAATCTAACTGTCCTAGCCAGGGGACATGAACCTGGATCTCCTGCTTTCCGGGCCGGTGCGATTTCCATTTACGCTACCGAGACAAGTCTGATAAGTTATTAAATACTGTTCCCTTACACTAAAAATTGTTAAAAAATATTTGGGATTAAATACCACACAATGAAAAATTTATAAAATTAAAATTTAAAAATAAATAATGAGAGTCATTTAAACAGCTTTATAATCAAGTCAGCTCCTCCCAGCATAAGACGATATATTCGTCTGCCTCGGAGGTTAGACTTTCGTCACTAGTGCGGGGAATTTAATAACTTATCAGACTTGTCCTGGAGCATAAATGGAAAACGCACTGGCTTGGAAAGCAGGAGATCCAGGCTCGTGTCCTGGCTGTGACAATTAGAATTTTTATTCTGTTCAATTGCACTAAAAATTGTTGAAATTTACGTGGGATTATAACCACAAAAGAATAATATTTATAAAATTAAAAAATTAAAAAGTAAATAACGAGAGTCATTTAAACAGCTTGACAATGTCAGCTCCTCCGAGCATAAGACGATATATTCGTCGGTCTAGGAGGTTAGACTCTCGACACTAGTGCGGGGAATTTAATAACATATCAGACTTGTCTCGGCAGCGTAAATGGAAAACGCACTGGCTTGGAAAGCAGGAGATCCAGGCTCGTGTCCTGGCTGGGACAGTTAGAATTTTTATTCTGTTCAATTTCACTAAAAATTGTTAAAATTTTCGTGGGATTAAATACCAAAAAAAAATTTATAATATTTTACAATGATTATTAAATTTTAAAGGTCTCCTTTATTTTTTTTAAATAATAAATTTGGATTTTCTTGAAAAGTAATCAAAAGAGTTTGCAGTTGACATAAATTAAATTTGCGCTTCCAAAGTGTTGTAGGGAGTAAGTTCCCACTCGCTAGTTAGATGCACTTCACCGTCCCCTAAAGTTAGCGCCGTTCGGGGAGTGAGTTAAAAAGGAGTCCGGATTAGGACGTCGGCCCCAGTTAGTCGGCGCAAGGCTGATGGAGGCTTGGTTTTGAAACTCGGAGGAACTCCCCCAACCCCCCCAACCCCTACCACTACCCTCGTGGTGGAGGAGGGGGTAGGCTGCGGCTGAAATGCATTTTCAAAACGGTACGGTCCTGAAGAGGGTCAGGGGAATTTTCGTTTGATATGCCGCCGGAAGGCCGGAGGAAGGGGTGGGGGTGGGGGGTTAACGAGAGTTGCAGAAACTCATTTGGGTGAAAGGCGCACTTGAGGAGGAGAGGGAAAATTGAGCCCTTCCTACCGTCCATCCTCCTCCCTTCCCATCCCTTCTCTCTCACCCCTTCCTCATCCCTCCATCTCTCTACATATCCCTCACAGCCCTTAACTATCTTCATTATTTCTTCGCCCTGACTTCCTCACTTACACATACAGTATCTTTCTATCATCCTTCCATTCATTCCATATCTCATCAAAACTACCTTTCTCAAAGTAATTTTGAGAGTTCTAGATTAAAATATATATATTGTAAGGATATGCTTCATTAGTGCTTCTGGCTATTATTTATATCCTTTTATGATACATTAGAACATCGTTTACCATTATTTAATAATAAACAACTAATGCGAGGGAATAGAATAAAAAAAATCTCTCTGTCCCAGCTAGTACTCGAACCTGGATCTCTTTCTTTCCTAGCCAGTATGCTACCATTTGCACCGCCAGGACGAGCTAGATAACTTAAATTAAATTCCCACCATTCTAGCGAGAGCCTAACCTAAGTTAGGCGAGGTTAGGCTCTCGCTAGTGTGGTGGGAATTTTATAAGTTATCTAGTTCGTCCTGGCGGTGCAAATGGTAGCATACTAGCTAGGAAAGAAAGAGATCCAGGTTCGAGTCCTCGCTGGGACAGATAGATTTTTTTTATTCTATTCCCTTGCATTAATTGTTTAAATTTACGTGGGATAATACTCTACAACTAAATTATTTAAAGATGTGCATTAATCTCTTATTGATAACTTAGTATATATGTATATTTAATTGGCCTAATTTCTTATTTAGAAGATTATACTGAAAGGATTTATGTGAGAGTCTAGAGTTTTTCTTGGCAGAGGGTTTATAGACTGTTGGGGGGGGGGGGGTATTTGATGCCGGTAATTTTCGGTTGCTTAGGATGCTACAGATTAGATTGGGAAAAATATATGTATTATTTTGTATAAAATATATTATGTATATCCCATGAATATGGGATCCTGGTGACACAACGTCCCCTCTCGCCTTGATGATAGGTAGCCCTTAATATGGCTTACAATGTAAGCCAAAACGCTGACAGATAATTAAAAAATACACTTATTTTCAATTGTACTTCTTGGATTTACCTTGACCGAACCCCACCTAAAAATCATCTACTAATAATCTCTACAGTTTAAAAACTCTTCATTTGTATTTGTGTATTATTATTTCGAAGCACTTATAGTTCAGTCTCTCAATTAATAAGGTTTTCAATGGGAACATATATTTTTGAGCATTTTTTAAATCGGTATTTAGGAGTAATATGTACAAAATCTCAGATACGTGGAATGCCTCAATCAATGGTGTCAATTTTGTAGATGTAAACATGATACACGTAGACAACCAAGCCCAATCGCTCAACCCTAGTATCTATATTGTTCAATATGCCACTCTCCACCCACCAAGAGTTGAGTCCATAAGTATACATATACTTCTTACGGTATGGGGGAAAACAGCTTGGATTATCCATCTCCTGCTTGATAGAGTTTTTAGTGTTAAGACTAGAAAGAAAGAACGAGAGGGAAATGAGAGATAACCAGTGTCAGGGTAAAAGGAATAGAGAGATTCTGGTAGACGTGAGAGACAGAGAACGTCAGCATATAATAAAAAATACACTTATTTTATATTATATTCTTTGGATAAACTTTGACTGAAACACAACAAAATCCTCTACTAATAATCTCCACGGTCAAAACCTCTCCATTTGAACTAGAACATATGGAGAGTAGAAAATAATTCTTAATCACCAAACACCTGTAAAAGACTAATGAAAAATACTTATTTAGGAATATAAGAATGCGTATTTTTAACATGAAATTCACAATTTTACATTATTAATCAATTGGTGTATTCATTATTATTTGAAATCGAATAAGGGAGAGAAGAATTTAAAAGGCCGACCTAATTGAAGAATCATCAATTTACTCGGCATCATCAGAGTAACAAAAAATCGGAATTTAGGAATAAAAATAAAATCGGTAAAAGAAGAATAAAATTTGATTCTCTAAACAATATATCATTTTAATTGTAAAAAAAAAGGAAAAAAAAAAGCACCTTAGTAAGAAAGATATTCAGAATAAAAGCAGGGGAGATGATGAACAATTAACGCACTTTTCGTACAGACCAGCCAGTTTTAGAGACATCAATTTTACTTCAATTTCCCCTTAGGCTTATAAGATCAGATTATCTTTATTACGGTCAATTATACCGGTCTCTAATGAATAGTGGGAAATCTGCTTAGTTAACGCAGCACCTGCGCGCCTTATTTTCGTTCGTTATTACCATTACTTATTATTATTTATTACTGAAGATTTCCAGTACTTACGGAGGTCAGTGAAGCATTAGCTGGAGTTGATTTTCATAACTATTGGAGATCGAGAATAATAGACATTAAATCTTGTAAGAAGAAGCAGAACTGCTCATCACAATAGACGATTTTAATTTAAGATCGAATGAAAAGGAATATTTCCTTACCGAACGCTGCACATCGCTTTCCCGAAAGTGAGTACGTACACATTTCATAAGACTTAAGGATATAAGTTTATCAGCTACTAAAATATGCTTAATTTTATTAGAATTTGATCCAAGAACTATAAAGGGGTGAAAGTAAGGCATAAACGATTAAAATTACTTTTATACGGTTGCACATACACAAAATATAGGTTGTCATTTCATGTTTTCTTAGTTTTATACTGTGTTCTATGATTTTTCTGTAAAGAGATGTTTCTTTTAAAGAAATTTCGGACGTCTGGCAACAAGTTAACGGCATTGCTTGACAATTATTTTGTGTACATAACTATCAAAGTGTAATAAAATTATGAATTATTAACCAAATAATATATGAAAAATTTGAAATAAACATTATATTAGCAAGATCTGATATTACTGAGTTTAAAATATAGGTTAGAAGCTGTTAGAAGTCTTGAAGTGTTACATATATACCCTGTGGGATTTCACTCTTCACTAAGAGTGGAAATTTACATTTTTCATTCTCATAAATTTTAGCTTATCTCTATACTATCATTTCCGCCTCTGAGAGATGAGTTATAAATTTAAAACATTACTTTGAGCTTGGGCTAAACCAAAGCTATAATGAGTATACTCAAATACTATGGGATTATATGGGTATACTCCATAAGAGCGGAGTATAAAAATGCATGTCGTACCGTAGTTTTTTTATGTTTCATTATATTGGACATAAATAATACCAGTTGTCTCATTTAGATAAAAAAGATAATATGAAAGTGTCAGCTTTCAGATTTCAGCCATAATNGCACAAACTAAAAAAATGCACTAACTAGTTCATTAAAAAGGCACCTTCCATGTTTAACTGCCATGTTAGGCTTTTGTTGAACTGGCTTAGTCGTAAAGTAAAAGCCATCCTGTAACAAAGTTCTGACAGTTCCTTGGTTTTATATATATCCATAAGAGGTGGGATAGAGAGTGCAGTGCACACACAAAAATTAAAGAGATACTCCTCACCTACGAAGGGCGAGAGACCCCGAAATCAGTTGCTAAAATAGGCGGGAAATGAGAGATTGCCAGTGTCAGGGTAAAAGGAATAGAGAGATTCTGGTAGACGTGAGAGACAGAGAAATAGAAGACGAAGGGGGTAGGGGGTGAAATATATGAGGCTGATGATTGCTGGTGTGCGGTACACGTATTCAACAAGTCTCATTGGTTGCTAACGAAAGCTCCTCGGCTCCGCCAACCAACTTCTCCCTTCCACTGCAGACAGTAAATATATCGCTAGGCAACTTCTGCCCTTCTCAAAGTCACGGATCTAGTAGAGGAAGGTATATTATAAGGGTGAGTTGCATATAACTCTCCCACAACTGTATGTATTACCTTGGATTTGTATTCAGCCCACGGCAAATTCGGTTTAATTTAAACATAAATCTGTAAAATAACAGGATATTTTCATTTAACTAAATGTAAAAAAATTTTTAGTTAAATGAAATATTCTGTATCGCAAAGATTTATTATGGTACCAGTAAATAATTATCAAATAGATATTTGATAGAAAAATACTTCAATTAGTAGCACTTTTATTTTAAAAAATGCGGCAGAGAAGCTGTTTTGAAAGGTTAGACATATGCAAAACTGTTGCAAATTATTAAAAAAATGAACATTTTGAGGGAAATTTTTTTTTTTTATCTATATTTTAACCGAATGCCAACTACTATTTCAGTTGTACTCGCACAACAAAATATATATTCCAGCATATATATCCGATGTGAGTATATTCATTACATACAAAGTAGTGGAAATTACTCTGCAGAATATTATCTTATTGGAGAATAAAAATGAGAGTAAGTTGTGTGACACACATGCTGTAATTAATCATCCCCCCCTCCCCTACTTCACTAAAAATATTACTTGATATGAATAAAAATATTATATGTAGTTCTATTAAAATAGTTAAAAACCCATTTAGATGGATCTGTAATTTAGCTAGTTAAACTAAAACGTGCAGCTTTAAGTCTGGATGGAAATTCAATAATTCATTTTAGTGAAGCAATTGTACCATTCCCATTATGAAAACATGCGTTTTCCGTAAAAATTATATAAAATATAAATATTGGAAAAAGTACATTTTAAATAAAATTTGTTCTATATTATTATTATTGTAGTGCTAATGTATACCAAGATATTACGATTTTAAATCATTATTTCGTGAATCCCCCCGTCTCTCTTAACTGATTTCCCAAACAAAATTATTTTACTCGTTTAAATGCAAGGGGGTAGAATAAAAAATCTGACTGTACCAGCCAGGACTCGAACCTTGATCTCCTGCTATCCGGGCAAGCGCGTTATCCATTTACGCCTTCGGAACAGATAGATAAGTTATTACATTTCCAGCCCTATTCCCTTGCGTTTAATCGTTTAAAACTTACGTAGGATAAAATAAAACAAAAGAAAAAAATGTATAACCTTTATTTACATATTACATTCTGTCAAAAATAAATAAAAAACATTTTGTAATTTCATTAGAATAAATAGTAAAAAAAAAAAAAAATGACATTAATGAANTATATATATATATAAATAATTTATTGTTTGCGAAATTGAATTTTTTAAACAGAGTTTAGTTCCTTTATATTAAAAACAGCGAAGGCTAGATTGTGCACAAAAAAATGTTTAAACACTTTTTAGCGGGCATTATTTTAATTCTTCTAAGATGGGAAAAAATGATGAATAGATCAAACAATTCACTGGTTATTAGTTTTAGTGTAATATTTCGAGTCATTCTTCGGAGTTCAGTGACTCAATCCTGGTTATCTTATCAGAGTTAATTTCATATCTTTGGCGCCAAAACTCTCTCAACTTTCCCAGTAACTCTGGTTCTCGTCTCCTCTCTTATCCTCTCTCTTTCTCGTCCCATCCTCCTTCTGACGGCAGTACATCTCCATCCTCAGCCTCCTCGCGACTCGCTCCTCCCTCCCTCCCTCCGCCGCCAGACTGATAAGAGAGGTGGTCGTGGTGGGAGCACTCTAATTCCGCCCGCTCCGAGCGCTAATCAGACCAGTCCCCGCCGGCTTCCGTCACCTCGCCCGCAAGCATTGTGTCGCCCTTTTTGGACGCCGACATGTCTAAGAAAATAGTGAACCTGGCCGATCTCACCAAGCAGGAGATTAGGGACTTCAGAGACAAATATGATGTGTTTTTCTTCGACATGGACGGTATGGCAGAAATTATGATTTATACATATACTGAGTGATAGTGATAGATTCATAACTATCTTAGTTATTAATTAATTATATTCAGTTAATTAATAAAAATAGTGATTTGATTATACAATGCTGTGTAAAGAACATTTTAAAATTAAATTAACCTACCAAAATTTTATTAAGAAAGACTTGAAATATTTGTATTTGGTTTGTTTTCACTTATTAATATGTTTTTTTAATACTTTTTTTGTAATGGATTGAGTACAATTGTGTATTGTGTATAAACGTTATCATAAATTAGCTTTGGTAAAAGTCCATATTTTTCACTTAACCTGTAAAGAGTCGGACATTTTTGATTATAAAATACTATAATTTGGGCTTCATACAGCTATAAAAAGAATTTAAAATATATACATTTATAAAAAATTATATATTACCTAAGAAAACCACTCCACTGATTGGTTCTATATAATTTAGAAAATTTTAAGATGTCATTACTCACATTTACTATATCACATAAAAATGTATATATAAGTAATATGAGAGTTCCTGGGAAGTAAACAAAGTTTTTTTAAACATTTGAATAACGCGACTGTTGACAGTGAGTTCAGTTTTTATCTTATATAACTTTGTAGAAGCTAAAATGGATGTGCGGAAATCGGATGTGGGAAAGGTAATTCAAATAAGTTCCGTAAGTTTTTATGTCAATATTCAAAAATGTGACAAAAAAAGTTGAGCGATCCCTAACCTTTTCTGTCCCAAGCATTCCTGAGCCAGCCCGAGGGATCTTATCTTTTATCATTCTTTTTTTCCCCACTTTTCATGAAATAATTAATTTATTATCTTATTTATCTATAATTAAACAAAGGATATCTGCTTAATTTACTCATTAAATGTAATTTATCAACCATGGGGTATTGTATTTAAGCTTGGTTGATATCAAGATTACTAAAATAAAAATGTAAAATTGATAAATAATTATACAAAATAAATAAACCATCTAATGAGCGGAAATTTGTATTACTCAAATGAAAATTGTTTTTTATTTTTCTTTTTTTTTTTCATGCAGTGCTACCACAGAGGGTTATTATTGCCTGAAGTTTAATGACTGTAGCATGTTAAAATACAAATAATTATGTCATAAACTGGATTTATTTTAATTTAAATATTTATTGTAGTATAAAATACTTTTATGAATCTAATTTACTTAACTTTTTTTCTTTTTTTTTATATACGTAAATATGTAAGTTGTTGTGGTATTTAATCTCACATTAATTTTATACAATAAATGCAAGGGAATATAATAAAAAAATTTTACTACCTCAGGCGGGACACGAACCCGGATCTCCTGCTTACCGGGCTGCCATGCTACCAATTACACTACCGAAGCTAGCCAGATAAAAGCAAAAAAAAAAAACAAGAATTTTAAATAAATAGCTAACAATGTTAGCTCCTTCGAGCATAAGAAGATGTATTCGTCTTGCTCGGGGGTTTAGACTCCCAGTAGAGTGCGGGGAATATAATGAATCATCTGGCTAGCCTCGATAGTGTTGTGTAGCAAAACATAAATTTAGACAGCCATCTTTCCCCCCACCCCCTCTAGGACACCGTCCCCTTGGGAGTGGGGGAAAGATGGCTGTCCCCCCAAGGGATCCTTGTCATATTGTGCATTAAGGATATTTCTGATTTCTACAAGAGGGATGTGTTCGTCCCCCCCCCCACCTGAAATCCAGAGCGCTCTCGTCTCTCCAGAGCCCGGGACATGAAAAGTTGTCCAGAGAGACTGGAGGCGAAGAAGGACTTTGGCCAGCGGGGAGAATTAGTTTTAGATAACTGGGCTGGTGGGAGTGATTTCGATTTAATCCTCCCTGCAAGTCTTGGATTCTGAGATTGGCTATGTTCATGTACCTATGGAAAGATATGGCCCCATCATGGTTTGCTCAGTACATATAATTATTATTCAAAATATGACTTCTTAATTGTTACTTTATTATTTTGTTTTCAAAAGTAAATAACATAATTCCAAAAATAATTATTTTTTGCCCAAATTGATTCTCGTTTTCAGACGCCTCTTCAGGGACATAAAATATATTATATATATGTAAAGTTTTTTCCGGGTTGGACCGTGTAAAGTTTTTGATGGTTGCCGAGCTTTCGCACATCCTGTGATGGCTTCTTCAGGGCTGAATAGAGAATGAGAGCTGTCTTCAATTCAAGGGGTATTTATCTTTGTCGATGCTCTTCATCCTCTGAACAACATCCTCCCCGTACAGGTTGGTAAGATGTTCACGTAGGCTTCCACAGTCATCAGATGTATGTAAAGTTTTTTCCGGGTTGGACCGTGTAAAGTTTTTGATGGTTGCCGAGCTTTCGCACATCCTGTGATGGCTTCTTCAGGGCTGAATAGAGAATTCTCTACCCGGAAAAAACTTTACATACATCTGATGACTGTGGAAGCCTACGTGAACATATATTATATAGTTTTTAGTGATGAACCTTTCACTTAGAAAGATACGTCAAGAAGGGGTATAAATTCAATGATGGTCACAGTAGGTTTACAAACAAACCTCATTTCTATATACTAATTATTGATTATTCTCTTGCAATTGCGTTTTTCCATCAATTTATAATTTTAAACAAATGTTATGCCATGTACCGAGAGATTTGTTAAGTTCGGCTTCACACTTATCGTATTTATCAATTGGATACAGAGTTTTGTAAAAACTAAATATAGAATTTTGTTTAAAATGTTACAGTTATACTCATAATACAAAAATAATATTATAATAATTGATTTATCATACATTCTGGCCATTGTTAAAGTTTTGAAAGATATTTTTTATTTATTTTTTTATTTAAGCTCCTGTCTACTTTTGGTCATTAACGCCAAGGAGATATTTTATAGAAGCGAAAAGATATTTTATAAAAAGAAGCATTTTTTAGCAATTGGTCAGAATTGGTGAGGTGTAATGTATTGTTATTGCGAATAGTTAATTTTGTATAGTTAGTGCTGATTTCTTTAATTGGCGTATATGGTAGGAATTGTGTGTGTGTGTGTGTGTGTGTGTGTGTGTGTGTATGACCACAAACATTATTGAATTAAAAGAAATACATGAAAGTAATTCATTATTAATAATACTTTTGATTTAAAGACAAAATGATTGGCATTAATGACTGCCATGGTTGACACGCAAAAAAAAAAAAAAAAAGAGTAGGGATTATCTGAAATGTCAAGAGCAAATAAAAATAGTCCTTTCGCTGAGTCGAAAGTAATATTTATTTATTTATAAATGATATATTCTGTAACAATAGGAGATATCGAGACATGCAAAGTTCAAATGCAAATGTTTATTTGCAATGATTGTGAGCTTATACTTTAGTTTAATTACCTAATGCTTGGCTAGTTATTTAAAGAAAAAATCCTTCTGAATCATAATAAAATAATTATAAATCTTCCATTTTAATAAACCTTAAAACTAAATCTCATCTATTCAAATTTTTCCGGAAGCATAATCAAAAATTATTATAAAATAATTTT
>KZ808691.1:150937-162037 GCA_000696205.2 Oncopeltus fasciatus | reverse complement strand
TTTTTTTTTTTTTTAAGATGAAATATTATGTATGACTTATTAAGTACACTAATACATTTAAGATAAATTAATATTTATTCATTTAAAAATAACTTAAATATAGCAAGATTAGTTATTTTATTAATAAATATGTAAATAAGTACAAAATATAAGAAAAACAAACATGTCTAAACATGACAATTCTCAAGGAATAATATAAGATATATAAATTTACTAACGAAATAAAAATTTATACTTAAAAAAGTAAAATAGAATAAAATACGCATTCTTATTGTTGACGGATCATATCTTCTTATGACCATAATCGGTCTGCATGTAACCTTCTTAGGCGGTTATATTTAACAATATAAACAAACACATCGGTACAAGGACATATCCGCTACACTTCAAACTGAAGACAATAATGCTTTATGTTTAGACAATTTTTTTTGCAATGATATTCAAATTGAATAATGTTATTACATAGAGTCCTCCTTAGTCACAAGCATGAACAGTGAACTTCTATAAAGACTTAAAAGGTTAAATGTCACAATCATTATCATTTTGGCACTGTCACTTTAAAATCAGTTAAGCCAATTCAGTGTTCCTCTTAATAGTCAAATTTGTCAACTTTAGAAAAATCACAGCACAATAATATAGTATCTAACTATTTAAATACATAAAAAAGTTCTCTCATGAAATAAACTGTTAGTTTTCATTCAGAATGTCAATCAAACATCAACTTTACACTATATAGTACATAAAATAAATAAAATTGATGTATTTAATACATTAATGTTTATTTTTAAATAACTAAAAATAATTTAAATTATTAATAATTTTTTATCTCCAAATAAAGTTCTTAATTTTACTGTCACATATAATTTCTCAACATACATGACATTGCACATGCCGTCTGTCCAGAATTATCCCTATATTAATCATGTACTTATCTTTATTAACAAATAACAATTTGTTAAGTAAAAAAATTAATTAATTTTGAGGGCGTGAATCTAGTAGGATTTAATATTATTATTATTGATTTAATCATCATTAAAAATAACAGAGGTCTGAGCTTAAATTCCTGAGGCACTCCTAATTTGCAGCACTGGGAAGAAGATATCTTACCCTTGAAATGTATGTGCTCCATTCATTCCTTTACTTAACTTCTCAATGAGGTTACAAATTTCTTTACAATATTTCTATACTTTTCTATGGATATATAACTATAATTGGGTCGGTCTCTGCTACACACGGAGAGAACTCTGAGTAAACAGAGAAGCCATTCCCCGAGTCTAGATCTGAAGATAATTAGGAAAAACACTTCGTTACTTCTTAGTTCCTGGCTGGCACACTGCAACAGAGAAAACTAGGTCACTTTTCTACTAGAAGTTGTAGTTACAAAACATAGCAAGTTTGTAACTATCCTTGCAAACTTCGTAAAGCCACATCGAATTTATTATCAACATGAACATATTTAATTTGCTTAAAACTAAACTAAAATAACTATGTTTTACTTTACTTTATTTAAATGTAGTATGCTAGTCATAGAAAAATTAGAAATATAAAATTTACATTAAATCTTTATATGGTTGGTTGTCGAGTATTATGCATGAGATATTAATCAGGTATTGATTTTTGGAACATCTCGTTTAATGAGTTGTGTTGACATGGTTGGTGGGTGGTTGGCAGTAGAGTATTATATGTGAGATATTAATCATATCTGCAGGCTGCCATTTGACCTTAAACCACCCTCGGAGATCTCTCTATACATCACTATCGCCCTGATGATGACTTACAAGTTAAGTCGAAACGTCATAAAATAAATACCCGATAATTTAGCTACCCAATAATTTAGTAGTAATTTATTTTTCTCATCCTGACCGAAACCCTGATTAATGTCTCACACATTAAATCTTTACTTAAATACTGATTTTAGTTGTGAAATTTAATCCGTTAAATTTTATACAAGAAATGCAAGGGAATAGAATGAAATAAATCATACTAGCTCAGCGGGGACGGACAGTTATGCCGGTGGTACAATGTTTAATATAACTGCCCGGAAAGCAGAAGATCCGGGTTCGAGTCCCGGCTGAGGTAGTAAGATTTTTTTATTCTATTCCCTTGCACTTTTTGTATTAAATCTTTACTTTTTAACATGTTCTAAGCCCATTTTTAAATGTAACTCTCGTTGGTGAAGCTATTTAATTAAAGAATTGAAAAAAAAATTATGTATTTTGTATTAATTCTCTTATTTACTTTTTTTTAAAAAATTTTAAACCCCTGGAAAAATAACTCACTGATTACACTATTTCCTTAGGGCTTTCTAGTGAAAATTTTAGAGTGATTTACTAAGTGTTAAGTGCACATCTATAATTTGGCCATATTTATGTTTATCACTTTGATAAATCATTTGAAAACAGTTACCTACATATGTTTTTCGCTGTGGTATTTAATTCCACATTAAATTTAATAAAATAAATTATACTATTATATATACAGGAAAAAACGAGAGTCTAACAAATAGCCGACAATGTTAGCTCCCTCGAGCATAAGACTAATGTTCAGACTCTGAGTAAAGTGCGAAGACTAGAAGTGATTATCTAGCTAGCCTCGGGGACGTAGTTGCCAGCATCCTTGCCCGGAAAGCAGGTGACCCGAGTTCGAGTCCCCCAGCTGAAGTAGCAAGATTATTTTATTCTAACTCACTTGCATTTCTTTTGTTAACTATATATGGTGTTTAAATCAGAGAAGGTAATTAATTGTTAATAGTTTATCTATACATTACGTAAAGCACAAGCGAAAGTTGACGATCAAATAACTTCACCTGCATGGCCGTTTTTCTTGAATTCCCTAAGAAAAAGATACTTAATAAGGTAAATTAATAGAAAAGGTTAAATTTTAGTTTAAAAAAAAAATAGCTACAGAAGCCCATGGGAGAAGCACATGCCCGGAATATGTTTATTCGGAACTTACGTTACACCTTTTATAGTGAAGGTGCGAGGTCAGCACACCGTTTTGGGTGCCTCAAGTTAGCGAAGAATGGCGACCAATTATAGCTGGGTAATACTAGAAGCTTTCAGGGCATATCAACAGCAGAGGAGCTTCTTTGGTCAGTAAATATTGAATCATGTGACTTTTGGCTTTGAACTTCTGTGCCCATTGAAATTGCACTATATTGTAAATAATTGGGCAATTTATAATTACAAACATTAATAAATTATTTATTTTTTAAATAAATGCATATAAATAATAGTTGGTATCACAAGCAGCGTTANTTCGCGATGAAATTTGCTTTATTGAACCAAAGTGAATAACTAGAATTAAATATTGGAAATTCGCTAAAATCTAATCAGTGTTATTAAAAAGTAGTTTTGAAGATTTGGATAAATTTTTGTTAAACCTTACTTTCCAGAAATGATTCAGAATTTCAAAGCAGAAAAGGGTCGGGTTGAGATTTGATGGTAGTGGGGTGTAGGTAGGGGGGGGTAATAATAGATATAACCCTAATCAATAATTTTTCAAATGATATAGTTTAAGTAAGAACTGAAGCGAATAGGTATATTGAATAGACTTACTGTTTTATTACTGACCCATATGTATATGGTTTAATGTCTTTCTTAATTTTCTAAACCCCACTGAATATTGTATTCCTAAAGGAGTTAAATGTGTATCGATAATATATTCAGTGTCGTTTCAACATTTTTTTTATATTTTGAGGTCTCCCGAAGACATATTTATTTCAAAATAGATCCCATATTTTGCGTGGGCTTCAGTGGACAAATTTGTGACTAAACAGAATATATGTATTTTTTTTTTAGTTCATTAGGATATTGGTCCGGAGAATAATTAAAATATATTGAAATTCACTGCAAAATTACATCTGAGGATTAGGAGGAAAAGTCCTTAACATTTGTAGGTGTTAAAGCTAAGCAGATTTCCCAAGTTTCATTTAAGGTTAGTATAGATGAGACTAATGATCTAATTTCATCATAAAAACCAAAAAAGATGTAGGAAATAATTAAAATAGTTAGTTACTCTAGGCCCAAGATAGACCAAGATAGGAGAAGTTTCATTTCTGTAGGATCGGTGAAGACCCCAAAATGTTTTCGCGATGAAATTTGCTTTATTGAACCAAAGTGAATAACTAGAATTAAATATTGGAAATTCGCTAAAATCTAATCAGTGTTATTAAAAAGTAGTTTTGAAGATTTGGTATAAATTTTTGTTTAACCTTACTTTCCAGAAATGATTCAGAATTTCAAAGCAGAAAAGGGTCGGGTTGAGATTTGATGGTAGTGGGGTGTAGGTAGGGGGGGGTAATAATAGATATATCCCTAATCAATAATTTTTCAAATGATATAGTTTAAGTAAGAACTGAGGTGAATAGGTATACTACACACAAAAAGAAAAATCAATCACTCTCCCGAGTCCCTCGAAAATTTCTCCTGGAGAAAATATCTGGTCGGAAGTTTTGGGGAGGGGGGAGATTTAGCGACAACTAGGCGAATGCAAACTAGGAACCTCTCAAGTACAAAGATAAGCCCCTTCCACAGGTAGGTCTCGACACAAAGTCCCCCCTCCCGAAGTCCTTCCTCCCCCCACTCCCGCCACATAACTTCCCCCACCCTCCCATTGTGTCCCCGCCCCACCCCACCCCATCCCCCCGTAGTATTTAATCCCGAGGAGCTCTAGCCCCCAAACCGGGCTGTAATTCCTCCCTAATTGCTCCTAAAGGCCGTATCTTACCCTCCTTTTTCCGAACAAAAATCTCACCTTGGTTCTCCGCCAACAAGAGGGAACACCCCCTTCTCAGACTTTTGTACAACTCTCCCCCTACCCCCTTTGCTAAATTAGTGTTTTACTCTTGCATGAATGAAACATTTTTTTTTTTTTTACATTTTTCTGTGCCCACTTTCGGACAGAAATAACTTCAAGGGAAATTACACTTCTTTTTTGTCTCCAAAAATATTCTTTCATGAATAATTTTGACGTTCTCTGAGTAACACTTGCCAAGGCCCTGTGCTTTTCAGTGATTTTCCGACGCAAATATGTCCTTCTTGTTATGTAATATTGTACTCAAAGCAAGTCTGATATACTTTTCAAAATACTATATTATAATAAGAATGAATAAAGTTTTGAACAACATTTCTATATGACTTTATGTTGTGAAAATGATTCTAAATATATTTTAAAATTATTCTACCTTTAACATAAGTGATGCATTTATCAGTTTCATATGTGAGTTATAAGCATGAATAATATAATAATCATTAGATTACATTACAATAACATTCTCTAAGAGTAAACAATTGACAGTAATTGGAACAACGTTAGTGTGAATTTGTTTTTCATTATTTTCCTTTAAGAATTGCCTTAGCCCTTTATCCTCAATAAAGTTTGTATACGATTAATGCTTATTTAGTAAATGCTCTATATTATTAGGAAGCACAAGAAAATTAGATAATAGTTAGCATCGATAAAAGCAGTAATTTATTTTAAAAATATTTCAAATATCTTCTTTTTTTTAATGACGTGTCAACCTTTGGTCATTAACGCCAGGGAGATATTTTTAGAAGCGGGAAGATATTTTCAAGAAGAATTTCTTAGCAACAGGTAATAGTGAGGTAAAATGAATTGTTAATGCGAACAACAGTTATTATGTGGATTGGCTTAGTAATTTCTTTGTTCTTGAAAACCATGAAATTTATGAAAAAGAAAAAATTGAGAGAGAATGGAAAAGAAGCATTTTGAAAATGCATCTAGATAAGATTTAGTAGCCTGCCCTCTTTCAGAAAGTTCAATACAGTGTCGATGACTTTATTGTCATCCAATAGAATTTCGTCTAGAGTCCCATTTAAGTTATATTTCTTCCTTGTTTCTTTATATTTTAGGCACTCTGTAAATATATGTTTGATGGTAAGAAGTTGTTCAGAGTCCTCACAAATGGGTGGGTTATCCTTTGCCATTATATAGCCATGAGTAAGTCTTGTGTGTCCTATTCTTAGTCTGGTTAATACCACTTCTCTCTTACGGTCAGTTGACATGGAACTGGACCATACCCTCGGAGTGGATTTTATCTCGCGTAACTTGTTGTCTCTGGTTGACCACCATATATTTTTTAACTAGTGCTTTTACATCATTCAAGGTGACTTTTGAGTACATCTCACCATCTTTTATCACTTTCTTTCCTAGTACGTCCGCATTTTCATTGCCTGAAATTCCGCGGTGATTAGGTATACATTTTAGTGATCGAATTTGGCCATGTCATTTATATTCATAAATACTTCTTCCGGGCCTAACAATGTCGAAAAGTTAATTTTTGTCAATCTTTCGCACATTATGTGTTGGCTTCTTCAGGGTTGAAAGTAGAATGTCATTTTTATCACAGTCATAGATCTATAGCACGATTATCTTGCTTTTAACACCACTATCATACAACTATTTCAGAATTATAATTAATATTCTCACTAAATCTTAACTTTTTTTTAGCATTTCATCACCAACAATAGCTGTTTTCAACCAAAATAAATATAATATTGTCGTTCACAATTTAAGTACAGCATACATTTTTAGGAATTGTTTTCATGAACAAGTTGAGGACAATTTAGGAATAGTATCACTCTAAAAATGTGTTTTTATCCTCTACAGATAAAATGGCTGTTATGACATATCCTTATTGAAGTGAAATATACGCAACTTCTTTCCTCATGACTGTCCCAAAAATATTATACACAAATTATCTTATATATAGATATTTAAAATTCACTAAGATATATTTTGGAATTCACTAGAAAATGATTGGATATGTAGCCTAAAGTGAAATTTTGGCTGTTCCTTTCTTCAAGACCGGCACAGATATCTTATACTCCTCCAATAAAATCTACAAATCTAATGAATTTGTATTTCGATCAAAAACATAACCTGGTCTTATAACCTTCTAGTGTAGTTTCTTCAAAATTAGAACTATCTCTCGTAACATGTTGATTCAATGGCCGATATGTAGGTCGGCTCTTGGAAAACGGCGACACCGCTGGGAGCTATCTCACGGGGAGCCGCCTGGAAAAATTAAATCCAGGAAATTGTCTGACGGAGACGGAAGTTCATGAATAATGCGGTGGCTCCAGCACGAGTTGCGGGCGAGGGGATTTCCTGGAGAACCAAGCCCTAGGGGTGAGAGATTCGATTCATGAAGCACTAGGAGACTCATTGCCTTCCATTGCCAATAAGCTCGGAAATTTATATTGAAAACTAAGCGCTTAAACCAGAACAAAAATAAATATATTAATTTTCTTATCCAGTAATTCCCCTTTTAACCTGTTATTTTCCACTTCATGATACTTTTAAAATATACATTAGTAAAGTTCAAATGGAGAGTTTTTGGCTGTACAGATTATTAGTAAGGAATTTGTCGCGGTTCGGTCAAGCTTGATCCAAAAAAAAAATTCTTTATAAATTCTCTACTATTATATAAAAATACTTACTGTTTTATTACTGACCCATATTTATATGGTTTAATGCCTTTCTTTATTTTCTAAATCCTACTGAATATTGTATTCCTAAAGGAGTGAAATGTATATTCAGTGTCGTTTTCAACATTTTTTTATATTTTGTGGTCTCCCGAAGACATATTTATTTCAAAATAGATCCCATATTTTGCGTGGGCTTCAGTGGACAAATTTGTGACTAAACAATCAGAATATATGTTTGTTTTTTTTTAGTTTATTAAGATATTAGTCCGGAGAATAATTAAAATATATTGAAATTCACTGCAAAATTACATCTGAGGATTAGGAGGAAAAGTCCTTAACATTTGTAGGTGTTAAAGCTAAGCAGATTTCCCAAGTTTCATTTAAGGTTAGTATAGATGAGACTAATGATCTAATTTCATCATAAAAACCAAAAAAGATGTAGGAAATAATTAAAATAGTTAGTTACTCTAGGCCCAAGATAGACTGGTAGAGAAGAAGTTTCATTTCTGTAGGATCGGTGAAGACCCCAAAATGTTTTCGCGATGGAATTTGCTTTATTGTACCAAAGTGAATAGCTAGAATTAAATATTGGAAATTCGCTAAAATCTAATCAGTTTTATTAAAAAGTAGTTTTCAAGATTTGGTATAAATTCTTGTTTAACACTGCAACACTTTACTTTCCAGAAATGATTCAGAATTTCAAAGCAGAAAAGGGTCGGGTTGAGATTTGATGGTAGTGGGGTGGCTGTGGAGGGTGGGGAGGGGGAGTTAATATAGAAGACGAGACAATAGCTGCCGAAAGCGTCGAACACACCCCCACGCACGCGTAGCAAAACAAGCAGCAGACTCACGCACACAGATAAACAAAGCCTCCCCCAACACAATGGCAAGCCTTCATTACGCACACGTGTTATTAGGTAATTCGGCGTGGGGTCGCTTGAGGCGGGTCTCGCTCCATCTCCGGCAGCGAGGATAATCGGCGAAGATTCCAGGTCTGGGGGCTATGCTTTGTACTCCTGGCGCCGTTTTCCTGAAGATGGGGCTAAATCATTGAAAATCCTACGTTTCATTGTCGGCTCCAAAAATAAAGAATTAACCGTAGCCAATTCAATTAGCTCGGCTTACCACCAATTCCTACTCCAACTATTCCAGACTTACAGCTTTTTTGGAAATCGATTACGAAATAACTTTTCACAGATTTCCTTCAAGGAAGTAGGGTTCCCATGACATAACTTTTGAACAATTTCTTCCATTCTTTATAGAAAAAGCTAAATTTCTACATTTAACACTGTATACGCTCTGATTATCTCTAGAGCTTACCTTTACAAACCGTTGGATAAGTTCACTATGGCTAAATCGATCAAGGGGGAAGGTTTAGAGTGAGATTAAATTGAAAAACTATAATAATATTATTAATTGTCAAAATTTCAAGTCTAGATCTGAANATATAAAAATAAATAATAGTAATTATTTATCAGTAAATTTACATTCATGTTTACTAATGGCCTATGCACCATTTATGGAAGTAGCGTTCTGTTGCTTATTAAAAACGCCCTCTCGCGGGAGCTGCGTTGCCTAAGCAGATTTCCCATGTTTCATTAAAGATGGATAAACTAATGGTAAATGAGGAAACTTAATTCATAAGCCAGACAGAACAGTGAGCGTAAAAGATATGACCACTAAACTTTGCACTAGACTGGCTGGGAAGGAAGAGTGGGGGGAAGAGAGAGAGAGAGAGAGAGAAAGATCTATGTATGTAATTTGGAATTACCTTCTATTTAAACAAAATTATTGTTTGATTATCGGATATTTAGATTATTTAATAATAACTGTCATACATCCGTTTTCCTTTTTTCTAGAACTATTAACTCTTTTTAAATTAGTAACATAACATTCATAATGAAAAATTTCAAATATTATTTTTGTCCTATTGTTTTCTTGTTGTTGTTTTTTTCCTATTAATTTGCCTAGAAGGGACTGTGTCTGTAGATTCAAAACACAATTCACATCCTCTAAGAGGCAAGTGAATAAATAACAACTATTTCTGTACGGAAGGAATTTGCCGTATTGCTGTCCGACAAGCAAATGGAGGCTATCTCTGTCCATTGGTGAATAGAAGTCGCGGTCGAATCCTGCAGGAAGTGAGGGAACGAGTGCAGGAGAGATGACAGGAATAACATAAGAGAGGTAAGGAACTGTGGAGAAAAGAAGAGTTGGATATATAGAGAGAGAGCGAGCGAATTTCGAACGAAACATGTTTTCTGCTTGTCCTAAGTAGGATTAGACAGAATTTCAGTAAGCATCCTGTTTAGGCATTTTTTTTTTCTCATTATTAAAATATGGATTGATCGTGGTCGATCAAGAATAAAGACATTTACGAACCATAACAGCTATACAAAACAATTTTTTTTCTCTCGCATATTTCTCTTGCTATTCTCTCCCCCTTTCTCATGTAGGCTTATACCGTTTCTTCCCACTCTTCCCTCGACTAGCTTCCCGTCGAAGCCCGCTCTCCCCCTCGAGAGGAGGTCGACGCCCGCACCCTCTCGGCAGGGGTGCCGCCCGTCTGACAGACCCCCATCCCGCCGCTAATCCCGGACTCACGAGAGGCACATCTCCCCGGGACAGGCCGTCCGATCCCATCTGGACCCTGGGAGTGGGCACGAACTCTCCGATCGTGGCACCCGGATTTCAGAGCGGGAAAAAGGAGCAAATAGGAGAGAGAGAGAGAGCATTCGTCTTGACTGGACCTAATTTTATAATCGATATCCTACGGCCGACAGATAGTGAAGTGTGAAATATTGAGATGCCTAGTGGAGAATGAATGAATGCCATCTCTCCTCTGGGTAGAGCAAGTCTTCCCAATTCTATAGCTGCTTGGAATTGTTTAGTCATGAAAGCAAATGGTAAGCATCTATGTTCGCAGATTTCACTCAAAATATAAATTTGAAATTATTAAGAATANTCTCATGTAGGCTTATACCGTTTCTTCCCACTCTTCCCTCGACTAGCTTCCCGTCGAAGCCCGCTCTCCCCCTCGAGAGGAGGTCGACGCCCGCACCCTCTCGGCAGGGGTGCCGCCCGTCTGACAGACCCCCATCCCGCCGCTAATCCCGGACTCACGACAGGCACATCTCCCCGGGACAGGCCGTCCGATCCCATCTGGACCCTGGGAGTGGGCACGAACTCTCCGATCGTGGCACCCGGATTTCAGAGCGGGGAAAAAGGAGCAAATAGGAGAGGGAGAGAGCATTCGTCTTGACTGGACCTAATTTTATAAATGACGATATCCTACGGCCGACAGATAGTGAAGTGTGAAATATTGAGATGCCTAGTGGAGAATGAATGAATGCCTCTGGGTAGAGCAAGTCTTCCCAATTCTATAGCTGCTTGGAATTGTTTAGTCATGAAAGCAAATGGTAAGCATCTATTCTAAGATGATTTTAGTTGGGGTTCGGTCGAGGTAGATCCAAAAAAACAAAAATAAAGAAATGTATTTTTTTAATGAAGGATTATCTGCCAACGTTTCGGCTTACATTGTAAGCCATCTTCAGGGCTGTAGAAATACAATGTCATGAGAATACAGTAATATTTGAAATTAGTATAATAGAGAATTATAATATAATGTGATATCAAGAGTATGAAAGTA